>BEXV01001382.1:69835-81014 GCA_003118195.1 Hemicentrotus pulcherrimus
AACACTCCCCTGTTCTGCTTTTCAGGGGCCATGCCTCCTTCAGTTGTGTCTGGAAACTTTTTGTGTTGGTAACCTCATGAATTTATTGTAACAGAGTAGGAAATAGGTGTTGTTTCAAGTTTCTTTTTAAAATTAGGTTGACATGGCCAAATCTTGTTTAGCAGCTTCCAAATACCCAGGTTTTGAGCAATAGACTCGTTTACTGATTACAGGCATACTTCTTTAACAAATGATTTTCTTGACAACTTGATTTTTTTTTCAGAGGCTTGTCTGACATAGCAACAATTGATGTATTCAAAGTGAATTTCTTCCATGAAATTCTTTTTATGCATAGGAGGTGAATAATTATTGCCTGTTGGAATCCAGGGGTTTGAGGCAGAAACATGCATAAATTGAAATACATTAGTAGGTCTCTTGTCCTAAATGGACTTCCGAGAATCGAGTATGGACTTTATGAGTTGTACCCCGAGATTGGCATAATATATATTGAATAAGAATAAATTAACAATGACTAGTACATTTTACCTTATTAGGGAGGACAAGAGTACCCCTTCTAATTCTATGCTTAAACATGATTTCTCGGGAAGGACCTGCTGACATCATAACCAAGCAACATTTTACTTAGCGAGTCTCGTTGAAGAGACTACATGGGATCCCGCTCTTGGCGCACATGGTCGTTCTTCGCAGCTTAGGCTAATGGAAAGTAACTTTTCATGGCGCAAATTATACTTTGTTCTCAATTCAATTCCAACTCTTTAATAGACAAGTTCAGTGATATATGCCATACATTACCAAGAATTATCAAATTGAATTATGAAATTGTAAACCCGATTTCAAGATCTAGTAGGGTTACCCGTTTGATGCAGTCACCAGGTACATGTATACCTAAAATCTTAGATGGGGTCAGCAACATATATGTATGGGACAAAAAAGCTTGAGCATGACCTAACATTGTAGTTTCATTTGCAACTATTGATTCATGATTATCGTTATTAACTATTCTGTCGTCTACTGTGTCATGGAGGGAAAAAGTGACCCTTGGGGTATCTCCTTCCTCTAAGGGTGATAAAAATGTGCAGCATTAGCCGAAATTCCTTACAAGTAAAACTCATGTATTCTTTAATTCCCGTTTGCATATGCCACGGTTTACTACCTTATGTGTGTACCTAAAGAATGGTAAATGGGGATGTATAGAGAAGGATGTAAAGAGAAGAGAGTGGGCAGTTGCAAATGCACTCCCATTCAGAAAAAAAAAGGAAAAGGAACTCTTTTCACACAATATATAATTTCCACCAAAAATAAATCGGGAATCTCTTTTCCAGCTCCTACTCCTCCCCCAAACTTGACCCAGAGTTCATGTTCCTGAAAAACTAATCTTACAGATACATGTATCATCAGTTATTACATCAAGATTAGTTTGGTTAAGTGATGCACGACTTCTGTCAAGGGTTTGTTGCGGCTAACTTACCTACATACATGTAGCTCCCAACCATGCCTGTTCTGGAAGATAAACCCTATTTTTTGGCCTTCAAAGTTCTGAACTATAGATTCCTCTCATTTTTGTTGTTGAAAACTTCGGTGTGGAAAGTATGCAAGATAAAGTGAATTCCTAATCCTGCCTCGAAAGATTTTTAATTTTGCATGTGAAAGGTTGGCAAGTATGTGCCTACATAGGCCATGCAACTGCAATGGGTTTGTCATGTCCCAACCCAATGCATTGCGCATGCCTGTGCATTATGTTATGGCTAGGCTTTACTCGAGTTACTTTGTCATAGGCTGCACATCCATACATCCTGAAGTGGGTGTTTTGCCAAACCAATATCTTTGACCAAACACTGGTTACTTAACTTGTCCATATATACCTATTTAAATTGTAAAGATATGACATTGTTGGAATTTAAGCAATCTCCATTTTTTTTCTTTTGATCATTTTCAATGTTAAACAGAGCAAATGATTAAAGAATAAAAACAAGGTACATGAATATTTTGGTGTACATATTGTGTATCTTTATTTGTTTTGGTTTTTTACTTTAGACTAGTATAAATAATTTCAAAAACAATTTTGATATAACACATGTATACATAATCATTTACGATAAAAATAAAATCTTATACCAAGTTAGTACAAAGAGCCAATTCTTACAGCATGGAGTTGGCATGCATCTCACGAATCATGATTACAAGAATATAAAGTATTTGGGAATATCTTGTTTTCCATAGACAAAATAGAGGCTACTTCCCAAAATACAGAGCACATAAATTTACTTGCCATAACTTTTGGGCCCAATTAAAAAGAAAAGGATTTTCAAAAGTTCAATAATAACTTAATCATTCGAATGTGTATATTGGGTGAATAAGAAGTCTTGAATATTCAGCCTTGCATTCCCGAGAAATGAAATGTTATTCCTTCAATATGGCATATTACTGTAAGATCAGAATTTGTCAGTCATTGACAATGCAGTCATGACAATACAGCCTCTGTGCAGCGACTCCTGGTGTAAGTAATGATTATTTCAGTTCGCTAACTTTCCTAAAACTAACCATATATCATTCTTTTGCTTGATTACTGTAGCTCATTAAAACATAATAATACATGGCTTTAATATTCCTGAAAATGATTTTTACTTCTCATAGACAAATCTAGTCACAATCTCATCTCAAAAATAATAAATATAAGACCTTTGGCAAGAACACTAGCAAAATAACATAACTTGCGGTTTCATTACAAGAAAAAAAGATATTACAAATATATTCCATGGCATACAAGACAACCAACAATAGATCTGCACTACAGTATCAGAACAAAACTATGGAACTTACTAAAATAAAATGAATGCATATTTCCTATTGGAATGTTCACATGAACCGCATTTGTCACCTTCACAAAAAATTATTTTGTAAATAAATGTTAATGCACTTGAGATTGAATGCCTTCTAAATTTGAATATGATTATTTAGGTTTGTTTGGTAAATATGTAAAAGTGATTAAACTAGCTATCTAAGAAAAATGCAATACATCCTGCTTCATGTTCAAATTTGACCATTAAAGGTGAGCAGTACTCCATCATATGTAAGGAGAACTGCCCAAGAAAGAGACAAATTATTGCAATTAAAACGAAATAGTCGGAAGGGAGAAACGACTGTTGCCGTTTTGGTTGTCACTATTTATTAATATTGTTTAATTATATATGTATGATTTCATTACTTGATATATTTTACACTATGACAATTCAATAAATAAATGGAATTTGAAAGTGTTCCTCTATACAAACATAGTAAAGCAAACTAACTAAAAAATGCATTATGAGTTGGTTCAGGGAAATACATTCAAATTTGCCTAGCGGTAGTTTGTAAGTTTCAGGGAAAGATTCACAATGCATCGAAGTACACCTCATCCATCTGTATAAGCCTTCATACACCACATAGCACTTCATGTCAAGCTATGAATGTCCTAAGAAAATATCTCCTTCCCTTTGTCGGAGGTATATATTTAAAACATTGGCTGATCAGTGCCTTTTCTATACTGTCCATCACACTATCTCATTTCCCATCATTTAATACCAATAGGCCAATCTCGTAACGTAATCAAATTTAATTCTTGTTAAAGGTACTATGTCCCTTTTGCAGGCCCAAAAAATTAAAAGGTTAAATTCCAATGGCATTTGAAAGATAATACTAATTTAGAACTCGCCTTAAAAAAATGGGGCTTGAAAATGTCTTTAAGTGGGAAAATAACATCTATTAGTTGTCAAATCGACTTAGGAGCTATAGAGCCAATAAGTAATAATCTTGATTTTCAAACCATTGTACCGCATGGTCGTACGTTTTATGCTGCTCAAAGATTCAATCAATATAATTTTGGCCATTACAAGAAGTGGGTTATTGATGTAGACAAATCCTTTACAGCTCATTTTATGTACGTTATTACCAAAGAAGAAGAAAAAGCCAGTCGATCATTCAAAACTGACAATAGTGTCTAACAGTGAAGTCTAGCAAGTAAACAGGTTTCCATGCATAATTTGAATATAAGGACACTGCTAACGTTTACATTTCACAGATAGGACAAACGTGACATATTCATAGTTCCTGCTGAAAGTTCTACAGAATTTCAGGTTGGCTGCAAAAGGGACATACATGTAGAATCTTTAAAGGTCAGGTGGCATCCAAATATAAGTTGATTCCTGTTGTATTTCAATAATCAGAAAGCAAATTACATACATTCCTTATAGTTAGGTAGGAAAAGCCATAATGTTTGTCATACCTAGCAACAATTAATGTATGCAATTCGCATACTGACTATTGAAATACAATTATTTGTAACAGGTGAATAGAATAATTTGTCACATGGCACTGAACAAAGATTTGTGCTTTAAATTTGATTACATTTCAAAAATGTTCTATTTCTCACGGACGTTACAGATTGACCATGGTGTCCTGACAGCATTTTGCCATATTTTATGAGACCTGTCAATAAACCACTGGTCAGACTGAGCGCAAGTGACCTAAGGTCAACCCTTATCAATCGTTACTTTGGTCAACATTTTATCATGGCTAAATATGGCTAAATATAGCAAAATATGAAATTCTCATCACTCTCCCCTTCGTTTCCTCTTCCTTCTTGCTCTATTGCATATCCGTCCTGGTTCTACACCCAATTGGCAGTGCTTGCAGCATTCACAAAGTAACCCCTGTCAATGACCTGTGTCCTGTGACCTACAGAGGGTGTTAGAAGGTCAATGCCTCCTCGGTTATCACCTTGTCTATCTGTGCTCTTACATTATAGTCTTTACCCTCCTCTTATACAGTGTAAGTCTGATCAGCCATTGCATATAGCATTAGGCTTCATTGACCTATGACATGACATGGACGTGAAAGGTCGTCACTGAGTCACAATCATTACACAAAACAGTCAGCTCAGTCATGACCATAGGAGCGCCATAGCATGGCATTACATCTACAGGTGACCCTATCAATGACCTATGACCTACGACACTGCATGTGACACAGCCCCAATACATGAAGGTCATCATAAAGTCAAATGACCCTTGAACTAGTCCAGTCATGACCAAAGCAATGCCTGAGGTTCCCAGTCTGGCTCCTTCTTACATGAAGGCAGAGCTAACATTCTGACCATCGTCGCCGAACCAGAATCGCCTATCATCACTAGCCCCAGCCCTCCATGGCGTACCGCTCCGAGCGTGACCCGCCCCATGACCCCTGATCCTGGGGTGAAAGATCCTGACCCAGGTGAACTTTGAGCTCTGACATGCGTCTTGCAAGTGATGTGATGATCTCATGTAGGAGCTCCTTGCTCAGGAGACGCATCTTGGGGTTCTGAGCAACCTGGATAGTTGGTGAGCAAAATCAAACAGAAATATGATAGACAATTCAATGATTTGTTCATGTAAAATATTGTTTGTGTGCGAGTAGTCCAGAATCCTGAAGGTTTCATGGTTAAAGTGACTTGTTAACATTGCCTCAGATTCTGAAACAAAATCCTGGATTTAGCTCATGCTGCGATCATAATTATAAACCTTTAGGTCAGTCATGTATCCCATGACTTTTACAAGCCAATCGCCTGTCTGATTATCAAGATATTTATGATTGGAAATCAAAATCAAAATCAAATTTTGCGTTTTTCTAGCGGTATTTATAACACTTCAGTCTATTGGGAAAAATGAGTACGGTAAAACCGGTCACTCAAAGATATTTACTTTTTGAGGCACTTCATGATGATTTTGAAGCTCAATTTTTTTTAGGGCTTCAATATTACACCATATCACAGACACTGATATCACGTAGGGCCATGCATCTCAGATTTAACATTGTTAAACGATGCCTTATATATATTATGGAACAAAACGTTGCAGTTTAGAGACAGAGAAAAAGAGCCAAGAGAGAAAAAGTACATTTACAGAGACTAATTCTGCCATTAATTTACTACCTTGGGGAAGCTCCTGACGATGATCTTCAGGGCGTGGTCCTTCATGTCCTTGGCTCCGACCCGGTCAGCAGCGTCCAGAATCTGGACCACATTCTGGATGGAGATGTTGACCTCAAGGTTCTCCTTGCAGAAGGCCTGGATCCGATTGTTGGTGAAGCCAAAGAAATCAGGCGCACAGAACAGGTAGCTGTTAGTTTGGGGGTTTGAAGGTCAAGGAAGCATTTATTCAAAGGTTTGCTAGTCCTTTTCAGAAACTTTACCCTTACACAAAAGAATACCTCTTATTCACAAGATTTCTACTTCTCTCTCAAACGATGCACAAGGAGTCCTTCTTAGAATTAAAAAAAAAAATACTCTGCCCTCCCTCTTCTTCACTCTTCTATCCTCTTTTAAACCCGACAGTTATTCTCAGGACTACCCTTTCCTTCCCACATCATGCACATAGTGAAAAAATGTATTAAACCGAATAAATGTTCAGATATAGTTCAGGTTGTATGGCACATGTTCCTGCGCAAGTGTTCTAAAAGTGGATTTCTGACACTTTGGACCTTATTCAGTTTTAAATATATGGTTATGCATGATTTTCCTTTTCTTCACAAGAGCGCCTTGAGCAATTGATTTCAAGTGGATTTGGCACCTTATAAATCTATGTACATCTACATAAAACTAAACCTAACATAAAACCCAACCTCAACCCTACTTCTGGAACCAATGTCTCTAGAGCATGTGAGCAATTGAGCAAGTGAGCGCCTTGAGCAATTGATTTTCAAGCGGATTTGGCACCTTATAAATCTATGTACATCTACATGTACATAAAACTAAACCTAACATAAAACCCAACCTCAACCCTACTTCTGGAACCAATGTCTCTAGAGCAAGTGTCGCATCACCATTTTTACATTGTAGATGTTGCAGGATAAGACTGAACAGAACAGAAGAAGTCTTTCAAGCCTAAGGCACAGACCCTCTTCAAAAAAAAAAAAAAAGAGTCTTTCATGACCTTGATTTGGGCAGTATGTACCGACCAGCGATAATTAAAGCCATACAGCTAGCAATCAGAACATCATGGATTAAGTATTACTTCCCTATTGGAATTTTTCACTACATAATCTACAGTATGGAATAAAATATAGATTTTCAATGATTGTTTTAAAGGATACAGTGAATCTTCAGCAGGCATTGCCACAGAACCATAGTAGATGTATCTCAGCAGAGAATCAAAGGCCTGCCTCGAAGGAATGGTCTCTCCGATCGTCACCTGTAGGTTTGCAAGTAAAGAGATAGAATAACAAGGCTCTTTATGACAATGCATTGACACTACTGCTAAATGGGATTCAGATTTAATAATGAAGAGCATACATTACATCCCATTCAGCAGTATGTATTATAACTAAGTCAAACCTGCTTTAAATAGTGACCACCTGTCTATAAAAACCACCTTTTTTTGTTTCCCTTGAAAATGGTTTCTCATTGAAACATGTACTAAAGGAACCTGTCTACAAAGACCACATTTTTTGTTTCCCTTGAAAATGGTTTCTCATTGAAACATGTACTAAAGGAACCTGTACATAAAGATTACTTCTCTTGTCTCACTTCGGTGGTCTTTATAGATGGGTTTCACTGTATATACATGTACTTTTTTTCTGAATCAAATTAATACTAAAATAATTATATTAAAAGAGGAGATAAGTACTTCTAGGCACATTGTTCAAAGAGAAAATATATAACTGCTGAGGAGACAAACGACACAATTTACATTTACAGTAACGATATAGTTATAAGACCTTAGAGACGGAAAGAGTTAGAATGAGTGAGTAACCAAGAGAGAAAGAGAAAGAGAGCGAGAAAGAGAGAGAGAGATGGGGGGGGGGGTATTAAAGACTATAATTTAATATCAAGTTAAACTTTTCCATCCCTTCCCTCCCCATTCCCCCCTTTCCCCCAATTTAATAAAAGTCAAGATTTTGAAACATTTCCACTAGACTTGAGAATTCACGTCGTGTTATTACTGAACATACACACTTACATTGACACTGTCATTCTCCGGCATGAACGATCTAAACATGGCCTCGAAGTAAGAGCTCCTAGCAGCCAGGATGGGCTTGTGAGCAGGAAAGGGAGTGCCGTCAAGCATCAGGGTGATACAGGAGTAGTCCTTGCCAGTCTTGCTCTTCAGAAAGTCCTCCATGTCGTGCTGTAAAGTGGTCATAGCTGGGAGAAAACAAGAATATCAGGACCATTAACTGATTGATTGATTTATTGACCAAATGATCACTTGTTTGATTGTCTGATTGATAGATTGAATACAATTACAATTAGTTCATTATTTTGAATTCAGTGCACATGCAATACCCTTTTGCAAAAAAAAACACTTGAAACTGAAATGTTGAATATAATTGCACCAGCAATAAACCACACAGATACAGAGCAATACACAATTTGCATCAAAATAATTAATACCCCTTGAAAAATTGAAGTTTTTGTGATTTTCGTTACTCAAGAATGAAAGGTGGACCAGTTGAATTAAGGCCTTTGTTGAATACTTTAATACATGTAGATGTAAGAAACGCAAATCAGGACAAATAGATTGGTCATATACTCTTATTTTTTCTTCAAAACTTGGCAAGGGTATGAATTATATACAGATGTAAACTGGAAAAAATGACTATCATAGAAGAAGGTGGATGTTTCTCAAAGATCCTAAGTTGAACTTATCTTTAAGCTGGACTTAACAATTATCGAAAGCCTTTTGCATCTTTGAAAATATTTTGTAACCTTTTTTGTAGATAGAATTCATGAAAAGTCTAAAATACTTGAATTTTTGCTTTTGAATATATTTCATTATAAGACTACAAATGGCTCTCCATAATTGTAAGTCCAACTTAGTTCCGACTTAGAATCTGTGTGAAACACCCCCAGAACTTACATGTTCTGTCAAATTCTGGCATCTTCTCGTGTTGGTACGGCCTGCCAGCAGCCAGCTGCCTCCTTCTTACGACTTCAACCATGAGTGGCTGAGCTAGCTGCTCAAACTCTTTGCTCATCACAATGCCGTTGTAATTACTCTCCTTCACGACAAAGTTCAGGCAGAATTCCTGTTGGAGGAGTTAGAGTGGTGAAAAAATAAATGTGTTTTGTTTATTATACCACACGATCGATAAAATGAATGTACTTGCACATCAATGTGACATTATAAAAACCCTAAATATCTAGATGTACTTCTAACTGAGTCCACCATGAGTACCTGAGCTGACTGCTCAAACCTTTGCTCATGACAATGCCGTTGTAATTACTCTCCTTCATGAGAAAGTTCAGGCAGAATTCCTCATGAAAGAATTGAGTGGTGAAAAATGAGGGTTTTTGTTGTTGTCATGCACACACTGTACAAGTGCAATAACATCATCATACCTTTTTTCAGGCAGTAGCCTAGGCTGTAATGTTTTGTTTTACATGCTTTCTGTTGTTATATTCAATAAACAAAGTATTCAGAGACAATAACAAAACAAAATATAGGCAATTTTTTTTTCTTCCAGTCTTTAGTCAGTCTGTTGTAACACTTGTTGGAGTGGACAGAAATATAAGAGGAGTTGCTTTCTTTTACCTAAACTCCAAGGAATCTCTTTTTTAAAAAATTCATCTTCATTAAACGATATGATGGAATCTTCTATTGCATTCATTAGGGGCGATGGCTCAATGGTAGAGCAGAGGTCTCATAACCAGGAGGTTCTAGGTTTGAAACCAAGTCAATGCGCTTCTGCCCTTCGGTAGGACATTAATCCTCATTACCAAGTCTGCCAGAGAGGACTTAAAGGGAGGTTTTACTACTTCATCCAGAAGGGATTAGACCACACAGCAAGGCCAGCGAGGTCACTGCGACAGGTGGCTATCTCATTAACTCAGCTCTCATTTTAAATAAGAAAAAGAGGATCATGGGGGACCAACAGGCATCGATTGGGGAAGTTTTCTATATGGTGGGAGCAAGTAGCTACAAATGCACAAGTAGGACAGTGTGCCTTTAAAGCCGGCAGTCACCTTGTTGCTTACTTACAAGCATACACATGCTTTCTTAGCAGTCAGGTAAAACAAACAAAGAAACAAACAATTTCATTAAGAACAAAACAGTTGAAGGGGTACATGTACTTGATGATTACCTTGATGAAATCAAGTTGCAGCCTGTCTGAATACTGTAAGACCTGAAGAACATTGAAGTGACCGATGGACACCCACAGGAAGTGGACGCACATGTACTCCAGCTTGCGGAGAGAGAACTGTGTGAGACAAAACAGAACATGGCTTAATTTTTCGTTTCATGGATAGTGTTTATATAGTAGAAGATATTTTGCACCCTCTCATCTCCACTGTTAATTTGTCTTTCCATATGATCTGTTTATAACAATATTGAGTATATTTAGATATTCAGTATCTTGAAGAATTTACATTTCATTCAATCAAAGAATATCCAAGTACATTCAAGTATGAGACTGGTTTCCAACCTATGCATATAAAGTGCGTCCAGGAAAAAACGAAACCGAGAATTATCGATGTTTTATAATAACTTAGTCACATTTATAATTAGTAAATGACACATATTTGGAAAGCTTAGATCCTCCTCTTTCATTTGAAGCAACTCATTATGATGCTTATTTCACGCATGAGTGATTAAAATGAATTTGAAGACGGGAAACAAAAAAATCATTTGGCGGACTGTATCTGAATTTCAAAGAGAAAATCACATTTCTAGGAAGTTGAGGTTCTGCCCTTTCATATGACATCTCAATCAGGAAAATGAGCCAGGAATGACAAAGTTCTGTTTGTATAAAGTAGTGCTTGCATTTCCATAATTTTATCAAACAAATTCATTTTCACTGGGTACCTGCCATAACAACATGCAGAATTGACAACAGACTTAACTCTGTTTCGTTGACAATCAGCCACGTAATGGAGTCAAGTCTTTTGTCAACTCTGTTTGTTGCTCGGCAGGCACCCAGTGAAATTGAATTCGTTTGATAACATTATGGTTATTCAAGCATATTCACCCATATTCAAGCATATTCAAGTATTTTCGAGTATATTCAAGTACATTCAAGTTTATTCAAATATATGCAAATATATATTCAAGCACACTCAAGTGAATTCAAGTGCATTCAAATCTATTAAACTAAACATTTATAAATTTGCACCTACTTGCACAGATAACCTATAAACATCCATGAGTAGCAAAAGGAAGTCTGTGTT
>BEXV01001382.1:102695-114499 GCA_003118195.1 Hemicentrotus pulcherrimus
CTTTAACCACCAACTTTAGAGACGAAAACTGAAAAGCAACTCTTTGTCTTCAATCATTTGCAACACAATCAAGAAAGGGAAGGAGAAAGAAATCATGACAGACAACTTTTCTGAAATCAACTCTTAGATGTATTTCCAAGCTCACCTGGCATTGCCATCATATCCAGCAAATATCCAGAGCTTATCTTGCCATACTGCTGCTCCATGTGCTGATCTAGCTGGAGGTAACCTTAACAAAAAATTAAAACAAAATACAAAAACAAAACATATATATAATATATAGTTATTTCACATTGAGGTTCATGATAAATATATATTATCTATTTAATAATACATTTATAAGTAGTAAAAATAAACCTCAAAACATTGATTTAATCCACCGACTACTGTATTCTGCCCCCACCCCCTACTAATATCTACTTAATACCATTGCATTTTTAACTTGTTGGCGTAACAAACATACGCTTAATATATTCAGGTAATATACAAATGTATGTGCTTTCAATTTTTCCAAAACCCCTGCACTCTACAGTGAACATGGATATTCCTTCTTCAGCCTAAAATAACAAATTACATTTTGTTGCTGTTGCTGAAACAAAACCTGATGATTTTCTGTAGCTACATGTATATCAAGTAGAAAGTAGATTCTAATTGGCTCATAGGAGCGACTTGTGTGCTCCTCTGAATTTATTGAAATAAAATACAGTGTATCCTTCAACTACAAAAATTGGAATTAAAATATTAATCTATATAAAAGTATTCTAGATTTTAATCTCTACATTATGTTTTAAATGGTTCTCTCATTTGATCATCAACTTAATCTCTTTACCTGCCCTCAAATTTCCTCTCGATCCACTGTCCATTGGAGAGCTTGTATTCAAAGAGGTCGTTCTTGTTGCGGAGATTGGAGTTGGAATAGATATCCCCGGTATAGCCTCCTGTAATACACAAAAAGAAGAAAGCAGAAAAGAATATTCAATTATACTAGCAAACACAAGCAGAGTACACTTAAAGCCCCCATCATGGATTTGCAAGCCCTCAAAATGTAACTGTACAGCGTAGCAGCAAGATAAGTTTATGGCAGAATACTTTCAGATCGAAAGACTCTGTGGTTTTTCTCTCTATGAGGGAAAATTTATTGCTCTCATTTTGTATACAACAAATGGAGAAAATAAAACAAACAAGTCAACGCAAAGCGTAGCATCCCTTCGCAGAATACAAATGGCATATATACAGTACATCAGAACAAGTGACATCCATTGGACTATAATTCGTCAAGCAATACTAAAGTTATGGATCGGTTACCAGATTCGCATATTTAATGAGCTATGACCTTTGACCTACATACGTGAAAATCAAACTTAGGCTGTGTTTTGATACCATGAACCTTCATATCAAATATCATTTAAATTTGTCAAACATTACTCAAGTTATCAAATGAAAACCAGAACAGATTAGCATAATTTACTGAGCTATGACCTTTGACCTACATACTCGGAAATTGAACTTAGGCTGTGTTTTGATACCATGTACCTTCATAAAAAATTTCATTAAAATTTGTCAAACATTACTCAAGTTATCAATCGGAAACAAGATGTGTATTTTTTGCATATTTAATGAGCTATGACCTTTGACCTACGAACTCCACAATCGAACTTAGCCTGTATTTTGATATCATGTACCTTCATATCCGTCAAACATTACTGAAGTTATCGATCGGAAACCAATTTGTTACGGACACACACACGGACGGACGCACGGAAGGACGGACAGCAGCGTTTCAAACCCCCTTCGACTTTGTCGGCGAGGGGATAATTAATTTGCCACCATACTTTTAGGAAAGTTTTCAATTATGATATTTTTTACAACATTTAAACCTTTCTACAAGTTTAGAGATTTTCACCATGCAAATCCCGGCAACGCCCTTTAAAGGTAAAGACCAGATTTGGAAACGCCCCCCTCTCAAAAAATGAAATGGAAGCTCTTAATATAATACCAATCATGTGAATAAATATGTTTGACTAATACGTGACCATTCAAATTTTGCTGAGAAACTACATGTACCTACTAAATGATATATTTGGTACATTATCTATTTGGACCTGATAGATATAATGTGATGCGTAGTCCCATATACATCTTTCTGTGTACCGCGCTTGTAACTTTACCAAAACTGGGCGAAATTTCTTATCAATTAATGATTCCAGAACCTTGCAGTACACACCAATACTTACATGTACATGTATATGCTAGATGATCCACCTTTTCTGATCGATTCCACGTTCCTTTCACAATGCAATCGCATGACCAGAACTCAACTTTATCTTTAAGATTCAATGTGTCTCTTTCATCATAGATTTTCATGTGTATCTTTAAAGTCAAATTAAGGGTACATGTAGAATTGATCCAAGAAAATTGATGCTGAAAGCAAATTAAACGAAGCATTATTAAAAGCAGTGAGATAAAAACTTGCAATACCGGTACTCATATCTACCCTTTTCACGTAATTGTTTTTTTCTTAATTATGGGCACTAATTACAGTTACAGGTACCATTATTGTGATTGGTCAAATGGGTCTAGCCCTGGTAGCCCCCAAAATGTAATGAACTATTAAAATGCAGATGAGAACTCGTGACTCATTTGGCGTCACCGATAAAAGGTACATGAACCTTTCGCATAATTATGTTTAGATTTCCAAATTCCATGTTTAAATCTAATTATGGTGCTGTTGTCATAGCCAAAGTAGACCTAGGCCAAATGTACCTACCGGTAATGCATCATGCATCATTTCTATTAGAATAAAAGCCAGAGATGGATTCACCTGAGACAATATAACTTTGAATGAATGACCATAAAAAGCAACATTTATTTTCCTGTCCAGCAATCGGCTGACCTCCTTGTCTAAATACCGCACATGACAGTGACTTCAAGAAAACATAAAGGAAAAATGAAATTGGAGATTGGCATTACCTAGACTATCAATTACGGTCTTAATCTTGATTGAAAGCCTTTTATCCTGTACATTGACTGATGCGCATATTTGCTTTATTTCTCTCAAATTGTTTCTTTCAACAGAGCAGTTAGAGGGGGCTGTCGTCACTGGGTGAACTTGGATTGTTCTCCTAATTCAATAGAAATCGACCTTCATGTACTCTATCTATCTATCTAAGTATCTTCTCCTGGTTCGGAGGTTGATTGCAACATTTCTCCATTTCACTAGAGCTATCTTCTGCCATTCTGGTGCATTCTTGCAGTTTTAGTCCTCTCCAGTTATTGACATTCTCTTCCCAGTTGATTCTGGGTCTCCCTCTCGTTCTACTTCCTTCCACTCTTCCTTCCAATACACAATTTAACAGGCTTTGGCGTCTTTTAACATAACCAAAGTATTTAATTTTTCTCTCCTTAACCAATCATTCATGAACATGTACATGCACAATGAAATAACTCAAGATCTGCATTTCAACATTTGTAAGACTGAGAGGCAGTACTACATGTAGTAGAGGAAAGTTAGTTCTGAAAGTGATTTTTAGAAAGAGGAATCCGGAGAAATGAGACTAGATTAAAACATACATGTACATGTTCTGTGGATTTTACATTTTATGTTCTAATTACTGAAAACATAACTCTTTGGGAAAAAGTAAAGGTATAACCCACTGTACCCAGGGTTCAGATTTGGTCGGCAGAAATGTGCCGCTTACATGTAAGCCTCAAAACCCCTACCCATATTCTTTCACACGATTGGTAATAACAGCTTCCATTTCATTTTTTTAAAGGGGGGGGGGGCGTTTCCAAAACTAGACTTTACCTTTAAGTCAGCAGCCAAGAGCATGGAGGGCATGAACTACATGTATAATTACAGTATAGGAGTTACAAGGAATGCCCATCTGGCTCTCACCAGATACCCCAGGGCCCCATGTCACAAAACTTGTCATCGGTGACAAATGACCGTTTTGTTATAAGCTACTGAAATCCTTGCTTCTGATTGGTTATCAGCAGAATTTTCACTGATTTTTGTCATATTTTGTCTTTGAAAAAAGGCTTTAAGAAACAGGTCCCAGACAGGATCTGAAAGCTTATCATGTCCTTTCAGGCTTCTTACATGGAATTTGTGATTTTTTTGTTTTGTTTTTGTTTATCATGACACTGTTTCAAAGGTTCCTGAATGATCTTTGGATAAAACAAGAGTTTCCTTTGAGGTGAAAAATTCATTGAATCCCAACCATATTTCTTGGTCTTACAACACTAGAATATCCATTACTTGGTCACTGCCCTCAAGTTTATGAGAAATATACTGCATCACCATTGATGATCTGAAACGATAAACTTGATATTCACAAAGGTGAGAGAAAACTGAGGAAATCTTAGAAAAGTCTGAGTGGAATTGTGTCAACCCTTCTCAGAGAAAGTGTTTATTTTCCTTTTGAATGTTGTGTATTATGATCCTTCCCTTTCCTGATTTTGAGGAAATGTGCTTCTGTTAGAAATCAGTGATAGCTGATAAGGAGTTAAGGACAGAATGGTACGAAACTGCTATTAATTGCACTGCCAAATCTAAAACAATATAAAGAAGAAAGAAAAAAAAAAGAAGCTTATCCACTGTACAAGCAGGTAAATGTAGCTAGAAAATACTTGAGTACACATGTTTGTTTAATGTTTGTCATAATTTGCAACAGGGTATCTCATATCAAAATAGAAAAATAATTACATTTCCTTTCCTTTTTTCCTACAATAGTAAATTTCTGAGTAAGGGAATTTCAAACAGCCAGTCTAAGGCTTTTCTTCAATGGTCACACATACTTTTATACTCAAAAGAATAAATTCCTTTTTAAAGATCCCTTCTCATGACCAGTGTGTTGGCTCAGTCAGTAGAGTGTCGGCCTCACAACCGGGAGGTCGTTGGTTCGAACCCCGGCCGCGCCATACCAAAAGACGTTAAAAGATGGGAGTTACTGCTACCTTGTTTGGCGTTCAACAATAAGTGATAGAGCAACTTCGATCTGGCGCTGCTCAGTGGCTGCCGGGGTCACGATCAATTGGGCAAAAAGAATTTCCAATTTTGGTTTAACTTAATAAGATTTGGAGTGGACTTTAAAAGATTATTATTATTATATTATTTTTCACCCTTCTCATAAGATATAGACCAGTAGTGGTAAAATTGCAGTTAGAGGGTTTTGGGTGCAAAATATCCATTCAATGTTATTTAAATATTGCCTTCAGAGGTTTAGATGGCATTACTTCAATCTAAATTTGCAAAAAACAGAAATATATGCCCAAATGTTCAACGTTAAGTGCATTTGTGATATCTATCCAGGCCGGATCAATATGATAATTTACCAAATATATCAATATGTATCATCGAGTATTAATGTACATGTACATGTAGTCCAAATATATTCTTTCACATGATTGGTAATAAGAGCTTCCATTTCATTTTTTGAGAGGGGGGCATTTCCAAAACTGGTCTTGACCTTTAATAGAGACATTTGTTTGTTTCCAGCTCAACTTGACATCCATTAATACACATCAACTATTATTATAGTGCTGCTGCAGTGATATCCTAGAGCCATGTGTGAATGCAGCAATAGGGGTATGAATTTCCCAAAAGATGATTTTCTCTGATGTGCCCTTGAAATTCTGTCAATGCCTGCTCTCCAATTACACCTGTTACACCTTTTCTTCCTCCAGGGCTGGCTTCCTTGCAAGGAACACCAGCCCGTTAATTGCTCCAAGCTATCCCAACAAGGATAACCTCTCCTTCAAAATTTCTGCTTCATCATACCCTTCCCCTGATAGCCGTGCACTATTATCTACTACAATTTAGATGTGAGGTGTAAATGTTTGAAGTACCTAGCTAATTCATTTCAAGTTTAATAAAACCTAATGTTTTAATTGCTTTAAGACAAAGCTATCCTAACGAGGAACTCCTCCTTCATGATTTTCGCTTTATCATACCCTTCTCCTGATAGCCGTGCACTACTAACCATTATCTACTACGGTTTAGATGCAAGGTGAAAATGTTTAAAATACCCAGTTAATTCATTTCAAGTTTAATAAAACCTAAATGTGTTAATTGCTCCAAGACAAAGCTATCCTAACAAGGAACCCCTCCTCAATGATTTCTGCTTCATCATACTCTTCCCCTGATAGCCGTGCACTATATAACCAACATCTACAATGGTTTAGATGCAAGTTGGCAGTTTTCATCAACATTTACTGCGTACATACATGGAGTTCTTCAATTAATCTCTACCTATAGTTTTAAATATCATTTCAAAATATTTAGTTAACCCTTTAAATTTCCAAATGTTCTGAATGTTTGATAATGAATTTCTTTTTAATATTTAAAACAAATATTGATTGTCTAATTATAGAAGATTTTGTGCTCTAGAACAAAAACCAATGAGTCACATAGAAGAATAAAAGATGGAGGGCTCTCAAGAATCCTTGTTCCAAGATTTACATGTACATGTACGTGAAAGAATTGAAAATCATGCATTTATCATTGAACGGATATGAACTGCAAAATGCATAAAAGGGCAGTTCAGTGGAAAACATAACTGGTAATCAGAAGTGAATGACACTGGCATACTGAACTACATCATTTCATGTCTTTGCCGTTCTTTAAAGAACCAATCATATGGCAGCCGAAATTTCTTGAAAGAGTGCATACAATGTAATACCTGTTCAAAATCAAAGTTTTAGCTTCCATTCCTATTTCCTCCCCTATTTCTACTCTCTTGGTATTTATACAAAGATGACCAATGGTCACATCCATCAGGTGTACTATTTCTAGCTCATCTTAATTTCTTCTCCAATCGAGGAAATTTGATTTTAAAACGAGGTTTAATTTGGGTAATCCCTTCAGGAGGGGCTGGATTTGTGTAATAGATAAATCAAATTGAATTCTAAAGATCAGTGTCACTAATGGCATAATGAGGTCGTCTATAGACAGACCTCTTTTTAGATTTAAGAGTTACAAGATACACGTACATGTCCCATTTCTTAAAAAATGCCCTCTTGCTCTTTTTATACAGAACATTGCACTAAAGAAAATTGTTGCACGTTATCGGATACAGAATGATATTGATGTGGTCGGTTATTGCAGCTCTTCTACAAATAGAAAGTAATTTAATGGCTAATATAGTCAAAACTGTTTAGTGAGCACATCCTCTTCCCCTTCATCACATATTCTGTGGGCTGGCGTTTAATGAGGATATTAGTCTACTGATGGTATGAAGTAAGGATACTGTTTATGAAACGTTGCATCAGTGATTTCATATCAAAATCAACAACAGTAAACAACGCAACTACCAATAAGAAGGGTGTAATATTACATCCTGACCAGTTTTTGATAGAGAGCAAAATATTAACATATTACCCGGTACTTGAAATAAAGCATTAAACATTACAGTACTTTGCATACACACTGTATGAAAGTATACAGGAAAGAAATTTATTCATACATTATGTAGTACCTGCTGGTACACTATACAGGTGTATGACCAAAAAAGTATTATGCTTGGTTACAGTAGAATTTAAAAAATCAACCTCAAAAAATATATTTAAAAAAAATAAAAAAGAGCACTGGTACATGATTAAATAAAATACAAGAAATAAGAATGAAAAAATGACATTAAATCTAGCATCGCCTTGTCAAAAATCAAGAACATGCTTGAGGCATAGGAAGCACACACACTTTATACACCCTATATCAGGCTCAGTTTTTCCCCCAGAAAACTTGGTCTCTTCTTTTCACAAATGCCTTAAAGGCGTGATCTATTTTGAGTTCATAGAAATCTGAGCAACCCTTAGTCACGTAATAGACTTGATTGTACCTCTGGCACCGTAACATTGCCAATGATAAATTTATGCATACAATGTATATTTTTGATAATGCCGAATACCTTGTAATGACAAGCACACCAACTCTTACTATAGATGTATAGACAATTTTTGTTTTGTTGATGGGAGGGGGAGATGATGAATTCAAAAGGACTGGGGACTGAACATACCGTACCTAAAGCAAAAAAAGTCTAACTTTGCCAGAGCAAGACTATTTGAAGGGCGACAATAGTATGAATTTCCTGGTAACTCCTGTACTCATCTAGTTTAAGATAAGTGTATATGATTTTAGTTTTAATATTTGCATAGTAGGGTAAGTAGAAAAAACAATATAAATTTGGAAATTCATGGCTAGTTAATTCCAATACCAAACATTGACAATCAAGCTTTATCAGCATAGTTCTTGCTGGATAAATTCTGAGCCGAAAATTGATAGGCAGGCACAGAAGCAGGCTGTACAGAAGAAGATAGATTACAAGGAGGCATATCTTGACAAGGAAATTGTGCATGGATGGTGAATCTGGTGCTGGCACCTTTGTTCTACTCCCTGTGGGACATAAGACCAAGATGGCATCGGTGGAACTAATGAGATGCTGACAGAGTGGAACAGCCTCGTTTTAATTACAAACTGAGACAACTCTTGTGGGCATTGAAATAGACTTCTTTTTTTATAGTCCAAGAGAAAGAGAGACAGAGAGAGGGAAAGAGAGAGAGAAAGAGAGGAGAGGGAGAGAGAGAGAGAGAGATGGAAAGGGGAAAGAAGGGGGATGATATAAGAGGGAGAGAGTGAGAGATGTAAGAGGATATTTAGGAGAAAGGGAGAGTGAGAGAAAGAGAGAGAGAGAGTGTGTGAGATATGCCACAAGATATGAAAGAGAGCAAGGGAGACTGAGGATATGGGCAGATGGAGAGATGGGGAGAGGATGACAGATATGGGGAATGGGGGAGACACAGAAGAAAGAGAGAGAGAGAGAGAGAGAGAGATATCATAGAGAGGAGAATACCGGTAATTGGCAGTTGACATTCTCTTCAGTTTCATAAGCACCATAAAAAAAACTAATAATTTCATGTTTCATTCCATCAAATAAGTATTTTATCTATTTTTATCAAAAGGAAATTGAATTTAAACTGTTTTGACAGATTTCGAAAACTAAAATGAATTAAAGTAAATAGAGATTATAATAGTGTACTTACCGAAAATGAACATACTGCCATTGTGAACGACTGCAGAATGGTGATACCTCGGTGCTGGTGGACTTCCAGTGGTAAATGCCCTGAAAAAAAGAAATTAGAGGTTTAAGAAAGTGTACCAATCTCTCTCTCTCCGATTGTCTCTCAGTACCACATACATGTACACTGTAGTTTACCACACAATGAACTCTGACCATGGAGATCTCTTCTTTTATCTCCATGCTCTGACCATGTCTGTAGTAGGCTGGTGGATTACATTTTATCGAGGGTTCAGCGACACAAAGACGTAACTCCATTTTGAGAAAAAGTGGTTTATGTGTCTGTGAGCAATTGGGCCTTAAGGAGTTAAGTCTACTGGTATGTTCCACTAGCCATTGAATTCAATGGGGTGTTGGGTGGAGTTAAGTCTTTGTGTTTCCTGGAAAGCCCACATTTTTCTGAACATTCTGATATCAAATACAGGGTACTCGTTTTGGCAAAATATGGAGTTACGTCTTTGTGTCACTAAACCCTCTATATGAAATCATTTTCTTCTGTCGAATGTGTATGACTACCGGAATGTTGGCTCAGTAAGTAGAGCGTCCGCCTCACAACTGGGAGGTCGTGGGTTCGAACCCGGCCGCGTCATACCAAAAGCAGGGGTCTTGTTAATTATTTTTGAAGGAGGTAATTTGAATTTTATAGGAGGTACCATCACTGCGAGGGAGCGAAGCGACCGAGGGGGGGAGGGTGTGGGAGGGGGGTGTCGCCCCTCCCACGGTAGGGACCTTTTGGGATTTTCCACTTGAAATCGTGCAATCTGGTGCATACCTAAAAAGAAAATTTGTAGTTATCTTTCCTACCTAGTATTACACATATATTGTAATAAACACACATATTGTTCATGTTTAATATTACATGAACAATCATAACTCATAAGAAAAGTTATTAAGTTGATAATTATTATCACTTTGTACTATTACTTTGTAATTTTTAATTAAACTGAGATGATGCACAATACTCAATCTTTCTACATCATGATTTGTTGAATACATGTAAATAATGGGCAGCAGAGGCTAGATTTTGATTTTTTTTACTTGTGACTTTTATTTGGCTCCCCATATAAATTCTCATTTAATTATTTTTTTTGACATGAAAATATTTACTACATTTAAGAATTTACTTCAGTTCTGTTCCTGTTCATTTTATAATGCTAGCTGCGGGGGTCCGCCGGCCGGGGACGGCCGTGGCCGGCCTAAACTCAGCCGAGTTCAAAACTCTGTTGCCGATTTGCGCATCTCAGAATCTAAAGTACGTTGTCTCTAGACATTGCACGCACGTGTATAGGCCCCGGTTTCCGTAATCTTCAAATATCAAATTGGCAACGGATAGTTTGGTTACAGCGAGCTAGCTTCAGTTTTGTTATGATCAGTGTGTATATATTTCGTGCAGTGCATCGTCTTCTCGCGTGCACATCGGGATCGCGATGGGGTAGGGACGGGCGGGCTTGGCCGCCGTGCTGTGGGGGGAGAACTGCGATGTACACGTAATTAGATAGATAGGTCTAGGCAAGTATGGACGATGTCGCGTTCGTGATCGTAAGGGATTTCGTCGACTGCGGCCGTGTATGTGTGGCACTAATTATATCTTGGACGAAATTAAGGAAATTTTGGATTAGCATCGATTTAGATCTACTTTCTGTGATTTTTGGTAAGGTTTATTATAGGAATTGTAGCAGGTAAGAAACAAGTGAACAGGCGGTAAGTTTTACTGGTTACCGGCTTTAAACGACAGCCCTGCAAAAGACGTTAAAAGATGGGAGTTGTTGCTACATTGTTTGGCGTTCAACAATAAGGGATAGAGCAAGGTCGATCTGGCATTGCTCAGTGGCTGCCGGGCTCACGATCAATTGAGCAAAAAGAATTTCTGTTTCTTTTTTATAAAATTTGGAGTGGACTTTTAGGCTATTATTATTATTATTATTATTATTATTATTTATCATTGAAATGTAAAAGTGCCACTCAGGGGTGGGGGGATTACAGTTATAATGGCAAGGGTTTAATACAATTTCATACTTAGTCTGTTCTAACTTATGGGATACTCAGCTAAGCTTTAGGTTGATATATAATTCATCTATTTCATTATTCACTTCCAACAAATCATGGAGCGTTCAAAGCTAGATGTATGGAGAAAGGGTTATTGTTTTTGCTTTTTAATAAATAGAATACTAACCTTCCCCATGAGCTATCATTCACGTCAAACCTCAGAACATCATTCAGCATGTTTTTCCTCCTGTAAATGGTATCAATAGAATAAAGCAAGAACATGAACATGGACACAAATATGTTTATTACTTCTCACGCACCTATCAGCCAGAAACATGCAGATTGTATCAACAACAAGTCGTACATGCATTCATTACTTGAATTTGAACTTGAAGTTTATTAAAAACAGTTTTATCCAATAACATAAAAGGATAACAGGAACCAGAAAATAGCATGATTGCTGATCAAGCATGGTATCTTCTAGTGCATGAAAAAACACTATAAGTACATAGAATAAACAAACAGATTTGAAATATTACATGTATTAAAGCTATCTGTCATTCGTGAAATTGTTCCTGATATAATTTATACTATTGAATGCTTAATGTGAATTTTTAATTTGGATTGTATGTCAATTGTATGTTTGACAGGTCTCGATATGAACAAATATTGGCAAAGATCTTTAAGTGGAATCATTTTCGTTGCTTTCAATAAATGATAAAAAATTGGAAGAGTTCCTTTATAGGG
>BEXV01001383.1:10814-45945 GCA_003118195.1 Hemicentrotus pulcherrimus
CCCGGCAAATTTGTTATCATCATGTATTAGTCAAAACATATTCTTTCACATGATTGGTAATGAGAGCTTCCATTTCATTTTTTGAAATTGGGGCGTTTTCAATACTGGTCTTTACCTTTAAGAGCTTCGATGTTTTTACCCTTTCCCTCAAAAAGACTGTTCTTTTAACATTTTCCACTTTTGTTATAAATGAGCATTTTCGTTTTGTCTATATTTACCTGTATCAGCCATTTAATACACTACATTCCAAGTCTATCTAGCAGTATGTGCGTTCCATTTCTTGACTTTGATACTAATACGATGTCATCTGCATAGCTTTAGCAGTTTACTAACTTTCCATTTAATTCCACAGGATCTGTATCAATAGTTCCTAGTTCATGTGGCAAGTCATTAAGATAAAAGTAAAATAAGGTAGGACTTGTGGTACAACCTTGTCCGATACCACAATTGGTTTCAAAACATGGGGTAATCCCTTCATTCAGCTTGACACTTAGTTTCGGTTTTATAAAAAATAGTAATAACTTCAAAAAATTGACCTCAGACTCCATACGCCAACATTTTATACAAAAAGCCTTTCTGCCATACATTATCTAAAGTCTTTCGCAGATCGACTAAGCACATATAGATACGACTCTCTTCGTTAGTTTTGTTTTTTCTCACGTATTTTTCAAATGTGGTTTTCAGATTAAATATATGATCTGATGTTTTCTGACGTTTATTGAAACGAACTCGAGAGACATATTCCCCGATGGTTCGCTGGGCAGGATTTAAAAGCCTCCTTTAAACAATGGAATCATATAGCTTTCTGATCAATTTCTCGGAAATTTTCCTCTAATAAAGTATGGATGTAGAGCCCATTTCACATAGTAGCGAATATAGATCTAACTTATTTCCTCTCGAAATTTGGTAGAGTTCAGATAACGCCCAAAAAGGTTCAAATTCTCGGCCCAAATCTGTGTTTTACGAACTCCCTGGCGTTTAAGACGCATGCCCAACGAATGAGGAACGAATGCTGATCGTATTACTAACGTCCATAGTAGGGTTCTTCCAAAGAATGCTTAGCGTCCATAACGAATGACCAGCGAATACCCGATGAATGCCTAGCGTGCTGCGCCGGGCTGGACCCACTTTACCAAGATACCTCAGACAGTAAACATCTCCAGACTATAGTTCCGCTAGCCCTGAGGTCCAGTTCCAGGGCCACTTCCAGCACACCTCCTTAGAATTCTGATGGATCCCGAGAAGAAACCTTACAAAGAAATGATGGCTAATTTCGGCCAGCGCGCCGAGCTGCGACGCGACTGTAGTAAAAGTCCTGGTGTGCTTGTATTATTCTTTGGTTATTTTATATTTTTCCACATCCCCACAAAAAGTCTAGATTCTATGTTTATGGACACGATTTCTGATGATTACAGAAATTCAGTCAGAAGCCGTATACAAACAAATAATCAAGCAACGGCTATAGACTATTTCATGAAGTTGGATTTTCTTTAGGCTTCTCTGTGTTGTATTTGTTGTTATTGTTATTGTTTCTTGTTGTTATTGTTGTTATTGTGGTTATTGTTCTTTGTTGTTTTTGTTATTGTCTTTACCCAATATTATCCTAGTTTGCGGTTTTGTTCTCCCCTTTAAAATGCCTAATTCGGGTCCAAAGGTAAAAAATGATAAAACTTTACGACCAAATCATCATAATTTATCTCATTACTTAGTGGAAGAATAACAAAAAATAATTTGAATTTCAGATGGGGTCATATTATAAACCTATTAACAAAATCATGGTTATCTAATATTGTCATAAAATATTGCACAGTCATGGCTTATGCATTCAAGATAGCCAATATAATCGAGTAAGAAAAATGACAGAGAGAGAGAGAGAGAGAGAGGGGGGGGGGGGGGAAAACAGAGGAGGAATTCAAAATAAAAATAGGTTGAAAAGATCTATATCAGACTCAAGTCATAGATGACAAATATAAAAGAAAATACCCTTCCTAACATTGAGTCTCACGTTAAACTATGGCGGCTTCGTAAACACAAAAATACTATTTCGCTTCGGAGCTGCGCCTCAAAGGAATCTAGTTATATTCGTGTCATATAACTCCTGCCTTTATAGAGCCTTTTGTATCTGTGTATCTATGTTCAATTAATACGACTGGCCATAAACAGACAGGTGATTGCAGATTGCTAACAACTTATTTTTTACATTAATCAATTTAGATAAATAGCACGTTGAAGCTATGTAGCAGTTTTAATATTGTCAGTGTTTCCAAATTATTTTTCGTGTATGAAATTAAATAAGCAAAGTTATTGAAGCGCCCAATTTTGATTGGATATTTTCCTGGTAAAAATGTTAGACAACCGTCCCGTGTAGAAGCCGTACATTAAAGAGTAGGAGAAGTAATGTGGATCTATGTTAATGAGGATGAGCTGATGATGTGGGATAAGCAAGCCACATCAACAGAGATCAGAGAAATTCAACTCAGAGGCGATGACATATACTAGCAAGAGCTCGGCTGAAAATGCAAGCGAATTTGATTTGTGCGACCGAAGCTCTTATCCCGCGGCCGTACTTGTAACCCAAGCTACACGGCTTCACACGAGAAACGAGCACACATGATGCGGACACGGCCCGTTGGACCACCATACAACTTAATAATGCATCTATGTTGCAGGTAGCCAGAGATGAGTTGCTATCTACCGCTGATCGTGTCCTCCTATGCGACGCCCAACCTCTACAGAAATCGAGGTTAATAGAAAGGAGTTCGTGGCATCTTTCTCTTTCTTCGCGCTTGTCCCCTTTTGTTTTGAATGGGGTTAAAGTCTACAGAGCAAAAGGTCATCCTGGCATTGGGGAGCGCTTGTCTTCTAATTTGCCTGTTTTCATGAATTTCGCTAAGGACACTTAACTCAGGAAAGCAGACGGTACGGTCGCGGAATAGCAAGCGATAGCGGCCAACTGGGATGGTACTACACTTCAAGCCTCTTGTTGTTCTTCTACAATTTGTTCCACTGAATACACGCGGCATATATTTTCCTGTTCTTATATCTCGAGGATATTTACCCAGGGTTGCTGAATGAATTGGAAGTCAAACAATATTACCGCATCTGTGTAACTGTCGACGTCTTGTGTGAATCTTTGTCTACAAAGTTTAATTTACTCTAACAATTTACAATGTTTTAGTGGCACAGCAAGTGTGTGACTTCCATTCAATTTATTGAAGCAATTACTGTTGTTAGCCTATACACGTCGACGTATTGACAGAAAGAAGAGTGCATTATTACTGCATAACATTAATGACTCCTGTGGGATAAATGTATCAACCAATCAACCACATTGCATACCCTTCGTTGATTCGTCGTGTTTATACTGTGTATCATGGAAGATTCGAAACGGAGAGCACGGTGGTATTTTGTAAAGCTGTGTAATTGCTGACAGCCGTGATGAACGCTGTCAGAATCTAGAAACTGAAGAAATAACCAAAAGACTTGGGTATCATGTGACTTACTTCCTTCTTTTTCAAAATATAGATGAGAAGGCGTGGACTGTCGGCATAGCTCTATATGCACCTTTATTCTCTCTGGACATCTACATTTAACTTCGCTTTTAAACTGTATTTTATATAGACTCATAGGATCTGTGTATATTCAATGATTTCACTCTTATTATCAATGAATATCAGATTATGTTTCTTCATGTAAGACGGAAGGAAAGCGACATAGCTGATCAAGGTCATGATCATCAAAACAGGTGATAAAGTACAAACTTTACGTTCAAAATGACATACTAGGAAAAAGATAGAATTTTCTGCCTCCCTTGGAATTACTCCAATTCGCAAAATTGGTTCTTGTATTTTTGGAGGATATCGTAATGAGATTTGACTTGCTTGACCTTCCAATACGCTGCGACTGAGTTTGTTAGCTTTGATCTTCAACGAGCTCCCCAAGTCTGTCACGTGTCTACTTTACCCCGAGAGTATTTTCTCCCTGTCAGTGCTGAAGCCTTGACATACCTAGCTATCGATCTAGCATGGACCGCATCCTCAGATGTATTGATTCTCGAAGGATTGCTTACATCTGCATGATATTAGCGTTCTGTTGTTTATTCCGCAAAGCGAAATAAAGCGAAAATTAATAATGACACATTATCCTCGCTGTTCTCTCACAACGCAGCCGTTGAATAATTATCCTCTTGAGCTGGATGAATGTTGGCTCAAATCAGGCGTC
The DNA here is from genome assembly GCA_003118195.1 of Hemicentrotus pulcherrimus. NCBI lineage: Eukaryota > Metazoa > Echinodermata > Echinoidea > Camarodonta > Strongylocentrotidae > Hemicentrotus > Hemicentrotus pulcherrimus. The sequence continues at coordinate 15,036 of BEXV01001383.1, forward strand.
GAACTATTAAGCGTTGATATTCAATGCGGTTAGATGATGTAATTGTCATAGTTATACAAACGAAGGGTAAATGAGGGCCATCTTTCGAATCATAAAGCGGTGAAAAGAAACATATTAAAAAGCATGGCAAGCCTTCGAGTCTTATTTGCATTTTTCCTCTTTGCAGACGAAACACCTGCGAAGTTCGTATGGAGGAAGTTGCCCAGAACATAGGATACATATTTGGTTGATTCATTTATCGTCCGCGGAAGAAATAACTCGCAGACACCTGCCAGCTAGAGGAGCCGTATCGAGTAACAGCATTCACCAAAGCTTATCGGCTGAGAGCAATTGCTACACTATATTCTTCTATACAACCTTCACAATATACTTCATCTAATCAGACCATCAGACGAATGGAACATGATAATGTATTTAGTCGGCGTCACCGTCCTTCAGTTTCCCTGCTGAATTTCAACTTATTTCGCTCTATAAATTGTTAATACACTCGACACATTCGCTCAATAGGACTTCCATATTTGTACCGGTACACTCTGATTAAAACAGACACTATGGGATTGAAAAAGAGTCTGTCGCGATAGCTACTAGCTTCTATTAGGAGACATCGTGTGTGTGCAGTTGGAAATGAACTTGCATGATTTATACTGATATGACGGGAAATTGTACATTAATGTCTTGAGCTTACGTGGACATACAACTATATGGCCATTCTTTATCGTTTGAAGTGAAATTGAGCATTAGTTGAACGGCATCAGCTTGCTATAACCGTTTTGAAAATGTGCTTCGCTTTCGCTTAACATGAAAAGTGTTGGAGCGACCACTTTTTAAAAAGAAAGTGGCATGTATAATTCGGCAAATTAAACAACGAAAGCAATCTGTTCTTCATAATGAGATGGTCTTCCTCGTTATGTTCCTCGCACGAAAAAATGTGATTTTGTTTGAGTTACTAGTACTCCAAAGATTTGCATATACATTTTTAATCAAATAAACACATCATGGAAATGCCATTCCACCTGATGTTCTCTAATGATTTCTCTTGCTCCAGAACCACGGAAGTGATCCGATGCTTTCTTTTTAACACTTTGTTCGGATTTGTCTCAGTCATGTGACATTGAATTAGATTTTAAAAGACGTGAACCTCGATTACTTTCACAAACGCGGATTGTGATCTTGATGCGTTTCTCTTCGTACTTTCTCTTGTAAAGTAGACACCGATGAGAGACGATCTGGGTTCGGAGGGTTCCAAATCAGACACGGAGGAACGCGGGGGCCGCGTGCCTGGGGGCGGCAGTGGCCCGGGGTCAACTCCTCCCCCTACGGATCAAAGCCAAATTGATGTCGTTCTTATAGGTGGTCCCGGTGTAGGAAAGACATCGATAGTGGAGCAGTTCGCACGATGCCAGCTACCATCTCGGTACCGCTCCACCACCAAACCATGCGTGTACACATCGGCAGTTATAGCTAACGAACAGATCTATGAGATGAGTATAGTTGATATGCCAGTCATACCGTATTCCCCGTTAGATGGGCGAGCCTGCAGGCGGGCTGCCGCATCTTGCACCTGGGAAGAACTTCAATCGTATGCTAACGCCATCGGGACTGCATCAGTGCTCATCTTTGTATATGATATCACTGCTCCAGAGAGCTTCCAGTATATCAAGGATCTAAGAGAACACATCCTGGACTGCTTTGATTCGGATGCCATAGGCTATGAGATACCAATGATCGTTGTAGGCAATAAACAAGATTTACAGAGAATGTCACGGGTCCCGAGACGGCATATCTCCCAGATGGTGAAGAAGACCTGGAAGTGTTCGTATGTAGAATGTTCGGCCAAGTTCAACTGGCATGTAGCTTCTGTGTTTAATGAAGTAGTTCGGGTAGTAACAGCAGGAGGAAATAATAAAGAAGGACAGTCGTCTTCGTATCGGATACCTCTACGTGCGTGGAGACAATGTGGGGTGTGTAACATAATGTAAGATTTAGTCCGTTCTGGTAAGGGACTAGAATTTGTATGATTGATAACGAGGTAATTCATTCCATGTCTCTCTACACACATCGTCTTTTCCTGATATGATTTGAACATTTGTCATATTTTATTTCTTTAGTTTTGTCTTTCCCAAGAAGAAAACATCATGAGTGAATTCATTATAAATGCGGTCTGGTACTGTAGTCATGTATGGTTTGCATCTCTCTATATATAAACTCCGTTACTTTTACTTCCAGGTTTGTAAAGATTTCACTGAAAAAGTAACCGATTTTCATGTACCAAATTTTTTAGGCTGGTGCATTTCAGGGGTTGATACTATTAACTTATATTTAGAGGACTTTGAATGAAAAATAATTTTACTAAACATCAACAATATAAACTATAAACATCAATAAAACTAACGTAATACATTTGAATTAAACATGTGTCAAATTTCCTATTTTTCAAAACAAATGAAATTATGATATAGAAAAAACATAAAAAAGGAAAAACCCTAGTAATGTAAATGTTTGTGTAAAGTACGCCAAAAGATCTACTCATTACGATTGAGAGAGGGAAAAACCATTTACAGTATCATACTCATATTAGTTCAATTTTACTACAACCAAACATATATTACTTTCAAAACGACTTTATAATTGTCTTTGATCGCGGTATTGTTGGTTGGAACACTTTGTCTTAAAATATGTATGACTGAAGATGCAACACCACGATAAACAGGAAAGATGACATAAAATTCCATGCAACATACACTGATCCACATTGTAGATATTGGTCTAGGCTAGTGAATATTAGTTCAAACGTGCTTCATACATTTTCAACCAAAGAGTTCAATAATTATCAAAGCGTATTTATATCGTGTATGTTTGAAAATGGACCAAGCAATTAAGATTTAAGATATATTTGTTAGGTAAAGAGAAGAATCAAATATACAATGTACAAGTGCAATTGTCTTTGTTACGTAATATGTTAATTGTTCGTTATGCATGCAGAAAGTAGGTTTTGCTATTGTGAAATCAGTAATTTGCGTAGTAAAATAGATGCACCCAAATCAAGAGCAATAGTATCATGATAAAAAAAAGCATAAGGCGTACGTAGACACGATGATGCCTTTAATTTAGAGAAATTTCCAAACTCTGTCACATACCATGCATGTGGGTAGATTTTGGATACAACGGACACCGGGTGATCCAAGACAGGGTGATGACAGGTAACGGAAAGCACTGAAACCTACTTCTGATTGTCCCATAAGCATGTTATTGTGAGGGCTTATGGTACTGTCTAACGATATGAAACTCATTACAAAATCAAAGTGACCTTCTCGAGCCCTTGTCGTCAATGCATCTGTCAGTGGTAGGATTGGTGGCAACAATTATGATCAGAGCTAAGCTGTACCCCCTCGAAAGATCCGTGACACTCCGTCATGAACGCATTTGGGTAAATTGAAATTGGTAAAGCGCGATCAGGAAAAAACATGTGTGGGTGTGGGTGAGTGTGTTTGTGGGCGAAATCCCAGACAATCTGTGAGGTAAATTTAATTTGTAATATATATTGACGTTGAAGAATCTTGAGTAGACGCTAACCTTTCACATATATAAACCACTTCTAGTGGTCCTATTCTGAATTTGTTGGCATTGTTTGACATGGATACGTATTGTTCCAGAGTTATCTTGCCACATTACATTTCTGTACAGGAGAAAGGCTGATACTACTGTGAGTCTAATTAAAGCTAAACTTTAGTACTGGTAATGCGATTGCATTGTGAAAGAAAAGGTGTGGAAAGGATCAGAAACAGTTGATCATGTAGCATGAAAGTATTGGTGTGCACTGCAAGGGTCTGGAGTCATCAAAATCATAATAAATTTGACCGAGTCTTGGTAAAGTAAGAAGCACTGTACACAGAAGTATATGGGACAACACACATGGTGTCGGGGTTGGTGCTACCTTGATTTCCTTGTCTTTCTATGCTCATTGCTCAGCCAGTATACATTTTCTTCCAAAATTGTTTGGCACATGTTATTTATTTGTAATCTTGAACATTCAGTGTAAGTTTCGTTTGATTCTGTGAAAATTGATTTTTTTTTTTTTTTTTTACCAGTACTGGAGTTTCGCTTTAATGGGAAAGATATCATTACTTTGCCCTTTAGATTTTGCAATAAAAACACTCAATCACCCATGATAATCTCTTCGTACAGCTTTAGTCAAATTACTCTCTTTTACAGCTTATTCTGAGAAGATACACGGACTTGTTTATTTGGAAAATGTCAATTTAAAAGTCATGTGATCGGTAGAATATATTTAATTCTTTTTTACACCTTTTTTCATTACCTGTGTTTTGTCTTGATAATTTGTATTTGTGAAGGTTTGGAAAAATCGCAATGATTTATTTCGAATATTTTATACGTCAAATTACAAATGATTGGGCCAATTACATATCTCTTAAAGACCGTCAATACTACTGGGCCAGAAGGGATTGGACCACACAGCGAGGTCACGGGCAGCTCTCAACTAACATTAAAAAAAAGGACCATGGGGGACCAACAGGCACCGATTGGGAGAGTTTTCTATATAGAGGAAGCAAGTAGCTTCAAGTAGGACAGTGGGGCTTTAAGGGTCATTTTTAAAGTTTGTCACTTGATATAATAGAAGTGTGTGGTTGTCGATTAATTACAGTGACAGTGGTGATGGATGGGTAAATGGGTTGGGGTTGCGTGGACTTCATTCCTGCTACTTTTGATTCCATCGCTCTCGCTACCCCTTTTCTCTATCGCCATCTCTCAGTACCCTTGTTTGTCATTTTCCTCTATATTTCCACACAAGCACACACCTACAAAATAGGAAAAGGGGTTCATATGAACACAAACAATTGATGAGATGTGTTTAAGTGAAGATTAGAACTTGTTCTTGATAAGGAATAGTTGAGATATAAATTGATTTTGGAAAGGAGAGAGGTTGGTGAAGTTTAAACCTGATTAATGGCAGGGAATATTCGAGATGAAGCTCGATTATTCTGAAATCCATTTGTCTAGTACAGTAACAAAACGTAGTGTCAGCGTATCGTTGTCATCCTCTTATTCAAGGGTTCAGTAAGTCTAATATATTATGTACTTGAATTTCTCCAATGACACATATATAATTCATAAACCAAATGACTACAATATCAAGTTCGCACCTAACAGTGCAGACGACACCCTTTATAACATTAGTAGTCTTAGGTATAGAGTATACCCACTATATTCTACTTATATTGGACAAACGTTGTTAGAGAAAGAACAATTCTGCTATTAAATTGACTGCGCCTGTTCCTATCCTTTAGGCAAAATATATTTTACCTGACCCAATTCTGGCCATTCTTCCCCGGCAGTATGTATAAAAAAAACAATATAATGATATGCATAATACATGTCCGCTCGGTGCTGCATCCTTTACGTATAATGCATTTTCCCTTTTCCCCTTTAGCATCCCAACCATCTATCCCCTAGTGTTCGTTACACTCAACTCAAAATGTCTTCGAATCGTGAATTAGTGAGAGCTTTTTCTATTTCAACGTTAACCAGTTTACCTTGTTTTACTTTCTTGCTTAGAAATGAGAATTAAAAAAAAAATCTGTCTAGGATTAATGATAACAATTATTGATGGCTCAAGGGTTGTGTCTTAATGAATAGTAGAGGAATATATTTGTTTTAGTGAATAACTTACTCATAGGACCAAATACGCTTGTAAATACTGTTAATGGATAAATTGCTACTTTATCTAGAAAATGTATCTTGTTTCGTACAGCCTAGATGACTCTTACTTTGCAGTCATGAACGGATGTCGTTATGTAAGTTCTTAACAAAAAGTGTAGATTATGATCAGATGATGAAATAAAAGAATACATCGTTTCCAGAAATCATGCAGGTAACAAGATTTATTTCCATCAAATAGAAAGAGACAAAGAGACAACATTTTAATTAAGAGGAGAGTTCATTCTGAAGAGAGAGATAGAGAGGAAACATTTACAATCTTTAAAAGGAAATGTAATTTAGGTAACATGCATGGATCCATAGATTATGGCGGGTTTTTTGTTTTATTCCATCAACTATTTTTAATGGGTTCCCCTTTAAATGCACTATTCTCCCTCATACAAATTATGTGGAAGCTATGAGGTATACCTCGTCATACATTCTCTCTCTCTCTCTCTCTCTCACTCACTTTTGCTCTCTTTTGCGCTCCCTTGCTTTCCATTTCTCTTCTTGTTCTGGCTCGCTACAGATGAAATTCAATAAATCAAATTTTGGAGATACACGCTATAATGGATTTGTTTTTTACGAAATGAGAAGATTGCTTTTTTCAGCATCATGTTACCAGTCCGTGATAAAGGGACGGGTGAGTAGCGATGTGTATTATGCATATATTTGAGTAGAGATTTCAAAAGTGGCGGAGATTATGGCAGGTATTATTTAATTCCAGTGTGTAGTTCGATGATAAACGAATTTAAGGTCAATCTATAAACAATCTGAAGTCGTATAGAGCAAAAGGTTAGAAATTTCGAAATAATTATACCAGCCTTCTTCAACGTATGACATTACGACTTTTCATATCCACTTGTGAACACGATACCAGTATAGTTCATTTAGCTGTAAAAAGGGTATCTTGCTTCCATGCAACCCAAACAAGGTTTTCATATAGAATCATGTGCATTTTCTTTACTGACTACGGATCTTTCTTGGTGAGGACTCCATAGAAAGTTTTCTTCATTTATTGCTCTACATCATCATGCCCTGAAGGTCGTAACATTAGATTACAGCTGGTTACTCCTACGAAGCAATATTGTAAGACCTTGCTCTACCAAACCAATAACGATGACTATATTGATTTTTAAAGAGAGTATAACAAATGAAAGTGGTTGAATAATTTTCATAATAGAACAAAGAAATACCAACTTTGTAGCTTTACAACTCTATTTAAAAGGGAAATGTTGCCTCTTTTGTCAACGTACTTCTGGGGTTTCTAAATGTTCATATGATCGTGTTGATGGATATTGATCGAAGTTGTCTACGAATTATTTAAGTCAAGAATTCTTTCTTTGTGTGGTTTTCTTGGTATATCTTAATATCTTTGTTAACGTTTCGTCTGAGCAAAACGACCATAGTAATTTAATAAATATACCTATATTCAATCAAACAATTTCGGTTATCAGTTATCAGGTTGGAGGTAGACAAAAAAACAGTTTGTTTGGCAGAAATATATAATCTAATGCGTGGTTTCATAATATTTTCGTCTTTGTATGTTTCAATGAAAAAGTACAACTTATCATTGCAAATGTAAAGTGGGATATAAAATTATTTCTACCAAAACAACACCATATAATTTTATTGACTTGTTAATAGTCGCATTTGGTGTTGTTCCAATGGTCATCAGCAATATTTGGTTTCCGTTGTCAATATTGATATAATGATAAAGGTATAAATTGTCTGTCAGCATCGCGTTGTATTCTTTAAAACAAGTTTTGTCATATTTTCACGCACCAATATATATATATTTATATGGAGAGAGAGGAAATGAGAGGGCTAATTTTCTTCTAGTTTCCAATTTTGATAAACACCTTGTATGTGAAATATGGTTTCAAGAGTTCATTTTAAATCTATGGCATAACGATTGTCCTATGGTGGATCATCTCATAATTAGTAAAAACAGCTGAGTAACTGCTTGACCCCCATGGTTGTACCTTTACTCCAATTAACTAAGTGGCTTGCTTGAATAATATGGTTTATTTTAGTTTTGATGTTTAAAGTGAAAGCTTTTCTTTTGTGACAAATTTTATTAGTATCAATATAAGTAATATTTGCATTCTTTCTACACTAGAAGATGCGTATGAATAAATAGCTGAAAACAATGAATATGTCTTTTGAGGTTTTCATTACAGCTTACGACACACTTGATATCAGAGTGTCTGAATGAATGTTGCAAACTGTAAATAAAGAGAAGATTTCGTCACGTCTAAACACATATTTTTTTTCTCTCGAAACAATCAGACTAATTCCTCTTAATTTCGCACCATCAGTCAATATTGCCATGGAAATGCGAAATGAATCTTTCAAATATTTAATTGCGAAATTTAAGATGAAAGCCCTATAGTACGCAGATAATCAATGAAGCTTTGAAGGAATGAAAGGGCCCCATGGAAGGAACAGCTGTTCTCTGACATCCCACCTGAAAGGGGCTATCCGCCGTATTTTCTAAATTTTTCTATATTGTTCGTTACTCATGTTTTTTATCACAAAAAAATAGCATTACGCAAATAGACATTCAGTCATTTAAGTTTTGATACTTTACACATAGTTTAAGATAGATTCATGCACTGTGACAATTTCACCACGAGAGAAGTCTATACAATTGCAAAACAGCAACTCAAAGAGGATTGCCACACTGAAAAAAATGTGCTTGAATATGATTATCCAACCCGAATGTATAGATAATCAGACCAGTTGAATTTTGAATACGATGCCAAGATAATTGAAAATTTTCAGATTTTTATCGATTTAGGAATACGTTGGTTTCATGAGGAAAAGCATACAATTTGTCATATTACAGGTGACACTATTTTAGTGATAAACTTGGGTGTTGTTTTGTTTATTTTTCTTATTCAAATATTTGTATTTTTTAAAAGCTTTTTTTCCCCTTCCACAGGGTTCTTTATTTTCAAAACAAATTCCATCATATACAGTATATCCATATATCATATACAAATAACGAAATCATTTCCATACATAATAGCTTGACACATATAATAATCATCACGGCCGAAAACTTTTGTGGCAGATAGAAACAAACATTTATGACAAAATTAGTACTTTAAATATATAATTTAAAAAAAAATACCAAACATAAAAAAACATGATCATGTTTATGTTAGCACATTTCCAACACTCTCAAACTATTTTCTAAAGTGAAACCATTTCTTCTTCAATTTATTCTCTCTGAGATTTGTTTGGTATGTATATTTTTCCATTTCATAATAACGTTTTACAGCTGATAAAATTATATCAAATGATGGTAGTTGATTTCGTGAAAAAATAGGTTTGGGGCAAGAATGAATTGAAAATGTGAAAAGTGAAACCTTCTATCTGAGAATCAGTTACAAATCTTTTAATCCGAATATGTTGATATCAAGATTGACTTTCCCTTGGAATCAATCAATCACGGTTATCTGGTCCTCGTAGTAACCATGGAAATCCGAAGACAGATAAAGAAAAAATAATAATCAGACTTTGATAAAATCGATGTAGCCAATCTCCCCCAACCCTCTCTCGCACTCTTTAACTTGTAATGTGAACTACCATCTTGCAGATATTGCCGTTCGCTGATATTTGTATCGTTTTATTGGCGCAATATTATCGAATGAAATTCACCTTCCAAACATGAGTTGTTGCTTTGTCGGGCGCAATGTGTAAATGCTTGAGATTTGAATACATTTGTAAAATGGCCTATCACGTCGTATTACACAAAGTTGACTCGAAGCTTCCTGGAAATGTAAACGTGTAAAAACAAACATGTTTAAATTGTGTGCATACTTTTAAAACAAAGGTTAATGTTCTTGAAAAACTGAAGGCTTTCCCGATTCTTGCCGAACATAGCAACAAGTAATGTTGCAAAATGGATTCCAAGTAAAATGAAATGTCTCTTCACAACGTCCCCAGGTCACAAGGTCCCAGGAAAGATGTTTTTTTTTACACTTTCCTGGGGACCTTGGGAAGAGATATACATTTTAATATGCTAGTAAACCGGTCTATTGAGAATACAGTTACGCAGAGAAGGGCGGAAGAATTTTGCTAGTGCATTGACATACTGCCACGTAGCCATGCGTGTAATGACAGACCATTGAACGATTGGTACAATCAACCGTATACTGCGGCAGACAATCGCTAAGGAAATTATGTGGAAAGCTTCGAATAAGATAGTGAGACACGACACGCAGAGAGAGAGAGAGAGAGAGGGAAGAGGTATAGGGAAGGGAGGGGGGGGGGGAGAGAGACAGTGAATAGAAGGAGGGATAATGAGAGATGGGAGGAGAGGGGGAGAAGAAACAAAAAGGTAGAAGAAAGAGGAGTAGAAAAAGACAGAAAGAGAGGAATTAAGAAACACGTTTCCACTCTACAGAAATGCATACATCTCATTTTATTATGAATTATGCAATCATATTAATTTGTGCATAATTCTTCATATTAAGTTGTAATCGCTCTATACAGAGCGATTTATTTTCATTTCTTTCCACATAACATAAACAATGACTGACAATAACAAACGTGAAGATTTAACATAAAAATAGTGTTGAAATATCTTTTACATTGTTTTTTACTCTTGTTATGCAAAATTATCGTTTGTTAAATAAACAACCAGCATTATATTAATAAACAATCAACCCTTTGATTCAATGGTAGACACTTTGGCCCGTATTCACTCAGCAAGGTTTGAGCTCAAACCTCCTTTTGTTTCGCCAAACCTCCTTTTGTTCTTTACAAACCAGGTTTGTAAAAAACGCGTAAAACGCGTCATATATGACTTACGAAAACCAAGGTTTGTCGACAAACCTCCTTTGTGAATTTGGGCCTTTGTCAGCATAGAGCATTCGAGACAGACCCCGAATCGGGTTAGTTTCATCCCCATTTCACCCATACACTCCACCATGACGAGGAAATAAAAGGCCAATATCACGAAAGACATCCACCTCATACCCACCCGCACACATCCACATCGCCCACATGTGCACAAACACACATAACAAAGCTGACGTAATTTCCGACCGAAAGGGGTTGTCAGACGCCAAATATTGGCCAAATTTCATCCCCATTTCACCCATACACTTCACCATGCATGGCAAGGAAATTTATATGCCAGTATCACGAAAAACAGCCACCCACATACCCACCCGCGCACACACACACAGCCCACGAGCACAAGCACACATACAAAAGTTGACGTAATTTGCGACGGACATGGGTTGTCAGAGACGCCAAACATGTGCCCAATTTTATCACAAAAAAGGGGAACGGCTGTACATCATAGAAATATTAAAACAAAGTTTCTAGGGAAGGAGATTGCAGAGGTGAAAAGGGTTCAAAATGTCATTGTAAAGCGTTTGGATAAAATACGTTTGTTACCTTCGCAGTCGCTCTACTATTGTGACAATAAAGATGGGAATATCAATTTCAGGGATTCAACAAAGTAGAGCACATCCCTACAAAAGCCAGGGATTTGTTTTAAATGCTTTCACTCTACAGTATCCTTGTTCTGAACGACTAGAAATCGCCCACTGTTAAACAATTTTCGAGAACACATAGCTTTAGCATTATCATCTTAAAGAAAAGGATATGACAAACAAAAATTGCAGATAATCAAGGTTAATTATTCTCTTTACTTTAATCAGCACTAGCCAAACATGTATATGCTGATCGAGACATGACCTGTATTTTTGTTGATAAATGTGGGGTTGGGCTGCCCCTCAAATACTGAAAAAATAATATTTACAGCTGCGTTAGAAATTATTGGTTGTGGAAAAAAGATTTTTTATTTTTTTAAAATAAGAAAGAAAAAAGAAACACCTGTTAATACTAATGACATATCTGCCCATTGCAAGTAAAGTCATTCAATCAATTTTTTTAAAAATTCAAAATAACATGTACTTTCTCCCACTTTTTTTTCTTGCGGTTCCAGTTGAACATATTCATTTTCTCTGTTGTTCAACATTGTCGCGATTCTTCATGAAGTTGTTGCTAAGTTACTGGAAAAAAGGGTGCAATTCATTTGTTATTGAATGTCTTTTAAGATAACGAGATAGATCCTTATCAGCAGCTGCCATGGCTGTGGGCTCCAAAGGTACTGACATGAGCTGTTTGACTTACAACTTGTAATATAAGATTTCCACGTCTTGATTATAGATTGTCGTTTAGATATGCAGACAACATATAGCTTGACACACGCAAGTACGGTGGCCGTCCCGTTTTCACCGTCTTACCACGAGATGTAACTTAAGCTGCGGTGGTCTCCCACGCAGGATTGGTGTCTGGCAGCCAAGGCGCCTAGAGTTCCAAATAAGAATGAAAATTGAATGGCAGCTGTCCGGTGCGGTTTGAAAGTTCCAATTTGGTTTATATACCGTCTTTCTTTCGATACCATTTTACCAGAAATCATATGATACGATGATACAATAAAAATTGATTTTGCTATCATTTTGTTTATTTCTGTTGTTCCAACAAAGATATACCGTAGTTTGAGTAAAAGTCACGGGTAAACAATTGCTGATTCTATTTTTTCAAAAATGATTTTGTACTTGTATTTGAATAACCATTTGCGGATACGGAAAAAAGGAGAGTTGAAAAAAAAGATCATTGTGCTTCCATATACAAAAGGCAATGCATTCAAAAATATCATGTCGTCACCAGTCCCCACAAAACCCCGATAAAAATCAGCTAGAAGCGGATGATTCGCATAATCCATAATCAGCAACTTTAATTTGTTTGGATGATATACTTTTACCAATATTCGTTATTGGTTCAATGCAATGCATAAATAATTCATAAACAATTGTTCATCAAAACAATAATGGTGTGATTATGATGATGAGAGTGATGATAGTATCGATAGTGATGATGATGATAATTAAGATGATAAGGATGATAATGTCGGCAATAAAGATGATGATGATGATGATGATGATGATGACGATGATGACGATGACGATGATGATGATGTAAATATTTTTTGGTTCAAAATATTCCCCCATGAAAGGAAATGCAAATTAGAAATATATGAGTAGGCCTACATGCAAAAGATTTAACATGCAGTAAAATAGTCTACGGGTAGACACGCACGTTTATGCCTCGGAAAAGAAATTATTACATTAAAAAAACTTAACATTAATTTTCATCTTCCCTTGCAAATGCAAATGAAAGAGTAAACACAATTTTCACCGTAATGATGATTACAAAACGTGTGGTGTAAGGGAATTGAGGAAAAAAAAAACTAAAATACAAAGCATTATTGGCGTATTATTTCGCAGGGACGTATACAGACTAAGCTTAGCCTAGATTTGAAAAGACAACGATGAAAGAAAAGAGAAGATGGAATGAGAGAAATGATTATAAAAGGCAAACAGAACGAGAGAGAGAGAGAGAGAGAGAGAGAGCGCTTCGCAAAGGTTCACTGTATGTATGCCAATGAGTGGGAGATTGAGAGAGATAAAGACTGAGATAAAAAGAGAAAATGGAAGAGACGGACACGTGGGGAGACAAACCCCGATATCGATTGGATGAAATCCAATTGTATTAAACTCATTAAGGACATTTCAAAGAAGGGTTTTACCAAGGAATGTCGTCTGCTGTCATCAGCATTTAATATCGGACCGGACATAATGATCTTTAAAAGAAAAGACCGTGCCGAGTAAACGTGAGTTGTCTTGCAGGCCCAAGGTCTCCCGCCATTTTATTATAGCTTTGTTTGTTTGAAGCTGAGGACTTAAACGTTTGGGAGAAATTGTGCCCTAGCATTACCGTAGTATGCCGAGTAGATTGCGTCAGAAAGTTGAATTTGGTTGTTTCGGCCTGACGATCGTCAATGTATCAATACAATGATTACGAATTACGAGGAAGCAACCATCAAAAACTGTTTCTTTCGGTATGTTTGGGGTCGAAAAGGGTATTGCATCATAAACAGTACTGTGATTTCTGACGGGGCTACCCTGTTTAAATAAAACGGAATAAATAAATAAATAAATAAACATCAGAACTTATATAATTAACAAGAAAAAACAAAACAACCGCATAGGATATATCAAATAATAACATTTCGACTATAGAATTCTTTGTCAAGTAATGGCAGATTAAAAAAAGGGTTCTTCAAAACTTACGAAGTTAGATGTAGACAAGACATGCATGAACAAAACGGGTAAGGGAGGGGAGAGAGGGAAAGAGGGAACAGAGAGAGAGAGAGAGAGAGAGAGAGAATGAGACAGACTGACAGACAGAAGAGTCAGCCTAAAAACGATTGACATAGCGAGCAAATTATTGGTTCTATTGTTAATGATAAGTATTTTTTTTTCTTTTTAAACAGAATAATGATAATTATTCTTATCATAATCATTGTTATCATAATTCTTTTATTGCCCTTGTTCTTTTTAGAATAGAAAGTTAAAGTATTCAACGAATGTTTGCAAGAAAAAACAAACATGGGTTTTGATTCGTTGTCCTTCTTTATTAAAACCTACTGGGCTTCGATCAGTGCTTATCCGGTGAGACATACAGCAAACTGATAAACACTTAAGATCGTGTTACACCAACGGATGGGAAGTAAAGTACATGTCAGTATGAAGGTCGAAATCGAACCAAGGATGACATATTGGATATCTGGCGGGATTATGATCAATTCATTTTCATTTCTCTTCATCCTTGATCGCTACTGGTGATTGCACGGCTAGCCTAAGATTGATGTCTTAACTGCCTATCAACATTCAAGGTAATCTGTATGCTTTCACATGTTTATTCCTGAGACGCATCAGTTCATTTCGATTACAAAATAAAACCCTGGCAAGATTAAACTCCAATAATAATCTATAGACTGCACGTTATTAAAAAAGAGAGAATATTCTAGATATTGTGAAGAAATGACTAAGACGTTTACGAATCAAAACATATTTGTAAGAGACAGTTGATATTTTACAGTGAGAAAGGTGCATTTTTATGTTATGCATTATGCATATAACAATATTTTATTAATATCTTTAGACATATGAACATAACTTGTTAGAGCTCAGATCAACATGCCTATAATGCTTTTGAAATTAATAAATTTTACCAGTATTTCTGACATCGCTATAAACTATATAACCATTTGTTGGTCGTCGTCATGGTGATGTAGAGTAGAAAAATATTTATACCTGATGCGATATCCGAATGAAAATAAAGGTTTTGCATGTTATAACCTCCTTTACCGCTGCACCATCACATATACTTTGAAAAAAACAATGTATGCGTCATGAAGGCTTGTTATTCGGACAGAAATTCAGATGGTAATAGGGACTTTTAGATTTGCGTGGACTGATACGTGAGACGTCCATTCAAGGCAGTGTATTAAAAGGATGTCGACCGTATAGCAATCCCCATTGTCTTCGTGCGAATCTAAAAGTCCCTAATAACATAAAAGGGAAAGCATGCGATGTCCCGTGAATCTTTGAAAACGTATGCAGACATTATTACAAAGGGATAATACCCATTGAATTAAGTATTGCTGACGGTAATAATAGAAATAGGAAAGCATGCGATGTCCCGTGAATCCTTGAAAGCATTATGCAGACGATGTTATAAAGGGATAAATACCTATTGAAGTAAGTATTCCTGATCCTGATACACGCACTCTTTAAACATCACTGCTCAAAATTTTCACTATATCAGGCATACTATTTTTCTTTCCCTGTTTACTCAACTCTGTTTAGAATATATTTCATGTTTTGATTGCTTGACTGCAAAGTACACGTTGGAATGTACGCACAATATCCTGTCTTCTTAAATAACACTCACTTTATTAACTTTAAGAAACAAAACGTTTAACTATCAAATTAAACATCAGCTCTGTGTCTTATTTTTTCAAATGATATTGTCATATTGATTGAGACGGCCACTCACAGATATTCACCCTTTTTAGAATTATTGTTTCCCATGCAAGGCCTCAATATTATATGACAATAATTTCTGCTAATATCTATATTCCCCCCCCCCCCATCTCTTGCATCGGAGACAGTTTATTTGTCACTTTGGATGGCTTGTGAGTTTACAGGGTGAATAAAAAGAATTATATACCTCTCTCTAGTATGTTGAGTAAATCTAGTCATATGATTGTTCGAAATTGGAGACGTGACTTTAGCCATGCCCGCCTACTGGTCGATAGTTTTCTGAAAGATGTCCGTTGCCCCCTTTGTAACAGGCCGCATAAATAAATTTTCCCGAGATCCCCATAGGTTTGCGTGTAAATAATTTCTTTGTACGAGCGCGGATACCATACAGTGCTTTTTTGTCTGCGATTCTCGAATGATCGTCACATTCAGGCACTTTTCCAGAGAAGATTTACAGACAGTGTCTTAGATTTTCTGTGATGTTTTAACCAGTCCTTACTCTAGAAAAGTATAATGTAAGAATTGTTTGTACATTTTTTAAAATTCCGTATATAAAAGATATATCGACTGCTTTGATATTCTGTTTCTGCTTGATAAATGTGTTAATATATTTCATGAGTTTTGTCTGGGGCTGTCGTATTATCAAGCAATCTGCTTACAATGACAGTCCTTCTTCCGCAAATAATTTTATAATGTTTTATCATGTATGAGGAAATTTGGTATTTATGACAGTTTATCATTTCGTCTTTAAAAAAAAAAAAAAAAAATGTATATACATGTATTTGCTTATTTATGATTCATTGTCAGAAAAATACTGTATATTATTATTGTTATCGAAAAACTGTATGTTTACATGAATGCAGAAGAAAATAAAATAAAAATCAAAGCATAGCTGTTTGTATACTGGTTCTCGGGGATGTAACAGTGTTCCATACCATATCTATATTATCTATAATGAATTCTGAATATTTCTTCAGACACGTTGGTTATGCCCTTTCAAGAGTATAGGTGTAATTTCGATGGTGGTATTTAATTACACATATCATTCTTAGTGCATGCACCAGTAATTCAACGCAACGTTTTTTTTCAAAGCCCGCGCAAATTGCAAACGCACCCATACGTCAGCGAATGACGACCCGTGTGCAAGGGATAAAACTAACGGTCTACTGCTTTAAAAAGCACCAGAATCAACCTTAAAACTTCAGGCTTTCGTGTATACAGGGGCGACTGTTCATAGTCGCCTTAAAAGGTGATTTTGCGTAAAAAAGGTCAGAAAAAAGGTTAGGTGCGCCGAGAAAAAAATATTGATTCTCCACATGACCACTCGGTTGACCGATTTCAATGATAAACGCCTTACTTTTTGCTACATTCTCGAAGTTTGAAAAGATCGCTGTGCACCCTGTACATGCTTTTCATCTGTGTGAACGTGGATTGACATCGTGACAGTCAAATTGAAGTGATTGAGCTACGTATACCATACCAGCCATTCCTTGCTACTAACCTCCTTGAGACGTCGGAACTCGTAGATAAACATCACACTGTTTTCATAGTGCTATTAATATGTTGATCTACTTCCATTCTTCCTCCCTTACGGCCAGGTCAATGCCATACCACACACTACACACTCCCACATCACATACACATCAAATCTGATTAGCTGACGTGATGGGACAACCCGTATTTAGGCTCTTAATTAATTTCAATCGGTTGTCAACGATTTGAATCCTGGCTGTTTGGATAAAGAAAACAAAATCAACGAGACATGTGCATGATAAGGGCTTGGACAATATTGGAATTGCTGTTAACATTTTTTTCTCTGTAATAATTTCAATGGAAATAAGAAACTTAAAACAAAAGTAAGAGATCTACTTTCGCGTCTTTTACCATACAATACGATTTAAAAAGAAATATCACTAACCAAATGCTTACAGAAAATTGAAGGTACTATGTCCCATTTGCAGGCCAAAAAATGAAAAAGTTTAATTCCAACTACATTTGAAAGATAATAATAATTTAGAACTTCCCTAAAAAAGGTGGGGCTTGAAAATGTCTTCAAGTGGGAAAATAACGACTATTAGTTGCCAAATTGACTTTAGGGCTATAGAGCCCAAAAGTAATAGTCTTGATTTTCAGACAATTGTACCGAATGGTCATACGTTTTATGCTGCGCAAAGATTTAATCAGTTTAATCTTGGCCATCACAAGAAGTGGGTTATTAATGTAGACAAATGATCATGTAACCTTTACAACTCTTTTTCATGTATGTTATTACCAAAGAAGAAAAAAGCCAGCCAGTCACTCAATAGTGTCTGACAGTGAAGTCTAGCAAGTAAACGGGTTTCCTTGCATAATTGGAATACATGGACACTGCTAACATTTAAATTTCACAGATAGGACATACATGACATATTCAAAATTCCTGCAAAGTTCTACAGCATTTGAGGTTGGCTGCAAAAGGGACATAGTACCTTTAAATGGTGAAGGATAATATACAAAAGAACTAAATATCGAGGCCTATTCAAACGATAGTATCTGATGTAAATATTACTCCATATGATGTAAGTTAATATATGTTTGATCTTTTTTAATCACTTGATTTTTCTAAAGAGATGTATGCTGCCTATCATTATTATTTTTTTGCCCCCTTCTGTTTTTCAATCCATTTACTACACTTTTTTGTTTGTTTATTGTTCACTTTATTGTCGTTGAGATGTAAATAAATGTGAATTTTCATTCAATTCAATTTAATTCAAAGAAAATCATGTATCTGATGTATTACTCTGTCTGATGAAAATGATGTGTCCTATATATTACGATATTTGATGAAAAATTCGTGCATCAGATATATTATCCCATCTGAAGAAAGACGTTCATTTGATATACATAGATATATTACGCAATCTGACGAAAGTAATATATATCAATTATATTACTCCAACTGATGAAAGACGTTCATTTGATAAATTGATATATTACTCCATCTGACGAATGTCATAAATCTAATATATTACTCCATCGGATGCAAAACGTGTATCTGATACATCCGATGAAAACCACGTATGAGATATATTACTGAATCTCATAAAAGTTTTATATCTGATAAATTATACTTTGTAATGAAATACATGTATCTGATATATTACTCCGTCTGGTGAAAGACATGTATCTGATATGTTTCTCTATCTGATGAAAGTTATGTATCTGATATATTATACTACAGTATCTGATGAAAGTCGTGTATGTGATATATTATTATTTATACCAAGAATCTTGCAACACAATTGGCGTAAATGAGATCACATGACAAATGATATATCACATATCTTGACGGTCGTAGTGATAGTAAAAGTGTGATAGTCGTTTTTTTCGCTGATGACGAAAAGATACACACGCTAGGAGCTAATTTACCATGGGTTTGCGAAATATGCGTAATAGACTAGTTTTGTTACGTAGGTCAATAAGAGGTGCGTATGTACAACAAGGCTCAAGCAGAAGCAGTTCGTTTGGTGCTGACTTTTCTTTTCATCATTCCTTTTATCGTTGGAAAAGTATTGTTGATGTGGGAGATAATCTAGATGTATTGACTGCTATGAGAGGCATCGCTGTTTCATAGGCTTAAGGGGACACTACATCCTGCTATGACCCCTCGCCGCGCCACCCGTATAGGAACAGCTATGCATCGAATATGAATGCAGTCAATATATCTTTTATATACCGAATTCACACAAAAATCTACAAAGAATTCTTACCTTATCCTTTTCTTGAGTAAAGACTGGTTAAAACATCACAGAAAATGTGAGACACTGTCTGTAAATCTTCGTTGGAAAGTTGCCTGAATGTTACGATCATTCGGGATCGAATCACACACACCCTGCACTGTTTGGTAGGTACAAACTCGCACAAAGAAACTTTGTACACGTAAACAAATGGGGATCTCAGCAAATTATTTGTTGTGCGGCTCGTTACCCGGAGCAACGAGCATCTTTGAGAAAAAGTATTGACCAGTAGGCGGACATGGCTAAAATCACGAATCTAATTTCGACCAATCAGATGACTAGATTTATTCAACATTTTACTAGAGAGAGGTATATAAAAGAAAATAATTACTTCCCTTACTCTTGCGGGTGGACACACTATCGTCGCCTCAGTGAGCTCGAGGGCTATTCTATCTTCAAT
This sequence comes from Hemicentrotus pulcherrimus, assembly GCA_003118195.1. NCBI lineage: Eukaryota > Metazoa > Echinodermata > Echinoidea > Camarodonta > Strongylocentrotidae > Hemicentrotus > Hemicentrotus pulcherrimus. Next base: position 34,847 of record BEXV01001383.1, read on the forward strand.
CGCCTTCAGCTTGGCAGGACTGTAGCCTCGAGACGACCTCTGCGATGAATGTTTGTCCCAACGCCAGAGTAGTTGATAATTATTTGCTTACTATCACACGAAGTCATTTATTTTATATATCAAACTGCCTAGTAAATTTCAATTCAATTTTATTCTCTTTTTAATTCAAATGATCTTATTTCCATAACTCAATCGAAACATGCAAATAACCAAATGACATTTGCGATAAACCATAACAAATGAAACCTATTTGTAATTATACAATCTTAATTGTTGAGAAGTAATCAGAGCAACTTAGGAAACAGAATGTATAGGCATTACATAAATTGAGTCGAATTCTAAAAGAGAAGAGAAATTCATAAAAATGCAAAAAATTGTGTTTGTGTGGATTACTCAAAATAAAAAGAATAACAAAATAAAGAAAGGAAGAAAGGCAGAAGAAGAAAAAAAGGAGAAAGGCAGAAAGGCAGAAGAAGAAGAAGAAAAAAAAGATGAAAAATGTATAATTACATTAACAGAAAGACGTTACAAAAAGCAAATACACACATGCACTGCTCGTAAGTGTGGACAGTTATAGACATGGAAAAAACAAAGAAGAGCAGCCCATGTAGGGATAGATGACTATGTCCCAACACCCACGAGCGGTCGAGGAATCCATAATTTTATAAATTTAGTAGTTGCGTATTTTTGTAGGCTGATAAGTAGACAATTGAAACACGGTGACGTCAAAGGGACGAGGGAAGTCAATGCAAGCACAAGTCATGTATCTGATATATTACTCTACCCGATGAATGTCATCGAATTCCTACTCTTTCAAATAAAATTCATCTATGTGATACTCTATTCGGTCTGATGAAAGTCATTTTGCGGTATACTATTCTATATGATGATGAAATATAAGGATGGTGAATTTAATGTAGCCTCAGTTATATGCTTTGATCTGAGAAACAGTGTAATGGATTCTGAACGTGTCACTAATGATACAGAATGTACGAGAACCTCATCTCATCATGCAAATAATAGAACCCAGCACTTTGATGATAGATTATATTCATCGGTGATTTCACACCTAAATGTCATTTTGTATTTCCTGTCATTATTTTGAAGCATGCATACAAAAAACGGTACCCCACGCTTCCCATCGTATTGTCACTAAACACTAGATTAATGGCTTTTGGTAACGCTCACGAAACCCTGAGCAAGAAACAAATCTTAACCAGTTTCCCCGAACAGAGTGAAAGAGAAAGGAAAGGAAAGAGAATAGACAAGGAAATGCCAGATGCAATTAATCCAGTTAAAATAGTTTACCAAGTGTCCTTACGGGATAAGGTTACCCGACATGGCGATGACCCAATTTAGGTAAGGCTTCAAGCTTTACATCTCCACTTAGCTGTAGTGTGCCTCCCTCTTTTTAATACCTTATAATTTATTTCATTTTTCTGACACTGCTTTTCTAACATGAGGAAATCATTGGTTTTAAAATGTAGAGTGAGAGAGAGAGAGAGAGCGTGCATATCGAAGTCACTCATCTTTTGGTTTGTTTGGTTGGGTTGTTTGTGATTGCTGTTTTTCAGGCAAAAATTACACTCACTGTGAGCATTATTGCTCGTTATTTCATTTTCGAAATATTTTGTATGTTTATATAGGCCTTGATATAAAAAATAATAATAATAATAATATTATGTCTTGTTTACCCAGGGTAGCCTCATCAGTATTCACACTGTTCTCCCTGAGGGCCCTGCAGTCATATTATTATATTATCATTATTATATCATGTATAATTTATGGCAGTGATTTTACGTTCTTGCTTGACAAGAACTAATATCAATATCAAATGATATTGTATACTAAATAGGGATGTTGTGGTATGTCGTCGGATCACAAAGTTCGCGGTTCGAATCCCGTCGCGTTCCTATTGTCCTTTGACAAGACATGACACTTCATTCGCCATTCACCAGCCAGGTGCTAAATGGGTACCAGTCGGAAGGAAATCTTTAAATACCGTGAACACAGAAATCGGTAGCCAAGCAGAGCCGGGTAATAATGGAGCGCCTTGAGCACCTTGCGTAATGGATATGTAAGCTATACGAAAATATCCATTACTATTATCATTATCATCATTATGCTTGTATTACATCACTATAGTATCCTGATAATTGGTTCATCATTAATTTGCAATCAGTGACAAATGATTGTAAATCTATTTCTATATTATTTGTGTTTGTTGTGTGTGTATGTGTATATAGGACGGATGTATGCATTATGTCTCTTCAATTTCATTTTAAAAAATGTCCCTCATGCTTTGAAACTTAAGATTTCTCATCAATTATTTGTATCAACATTATTTGATAATGTCAACGTTGTCGTTTATGAGAGTGTGCTATGAAGCTTATACTGCACGACGAAAATGTATATAATATACAGCAGATAGCATTAATGAGAGGGAGAGACGGGGTCGATATGAATAAAGTGAAAACAGAGTGAATGATAGATAGAGAGAGGGAGAGAGAGTCGAAGAAAGAGAGAGGGGAGAGGGGAGGGGAGAGATGGAGTGGGGAGAAGACAGAGAGAGAGAGAGAGAGGGGTGGAGAGAGAAAGAGAGGGGAGAAGAAAAAAAGGGGAGGAGAGAAAAAGGGAAAAAACATGGAGAGAGGGGAGGAGAGAGAGAGAGTGAGAGAGAGAGAGATAGGTGTGTGTGTGAGAGAGAGAGAGAGAGAGGGGGGGGGTAACATAGATAACACAGATGGGTTCAGGTGCACTTAGTGTGTAACTTTATCTCATTTACAGGAAATAAGAGCAAAAGATCCAGCGCCATGCTGCGACCAAAATAGATGAGAGTGAAAGATACGGCGGAGTTAGGTTGCTGAAAATGAACCCTTCCATGATGTTTCATAATACCCCTGGCTGGCGAGTCGTTCAGCAAACAGATGGAAATCAACTATGATCAGACCCATTTCAAAGAAATTTCATTCAAATATAAATTTGTCCATGTTAATGTAATCTATAAGTACAGTCATACAAAATAAGAGATGGGTAAATGTAATCTTCTCGGTCACCACTGGTCAACATACCTAGATTTCTAAAATAATTGAATGTTTTGATTTTTTACATGAGAGAGAGAGAGAGAGAGGGGATTGCAAACTTGCGATTGATTGAAGGACATATGATTGGTTTGGATCGATCTCAACTCTTAAAAAGACAGGGGCCTGATATACGTACTTAGTGGGTATTGTGTATACCAATACACACATTTAAGTATACAGTTGAAAAAACATACATACATGTAGCGGTAATGTTTATCTCGTATAGTCATTCTGAATACAAAAACAAAAAATGCTTATTCCAAACTCGTGACATGCAGGATTTTTTATTATTGAAAAGGATTAATCATGAAATCGCGACTACGCAATAAAGGTTAGGCCTATGCCATTTTTTGTTCTTCACTGGAACTCCTTCACCGTCGACCTTTATCATGGTATGAAAATGATCAATGTTATTATCCATTATAACATATAATAACTTTTATTATATATTACTCCTGTATGTCAGGATACTCGCAAAATAAACAATTGTATTTGATTTTGTGAGCAATAATATCTACGAAAAAAAAAATCCGGACAACTACCCATTCAATAGGAATGATACAATGGTCAAATATCCAGGGTCGGACAATTGTACTCTGACGACATTCTATAGTTTTTTAATTTTAACTTCCTAACTATTCTAACTAACCTAAATATTCTTGTGACCATGTGATACATTACCCTTAACGAAAATTGACTACTTTAAAATCAATTGAACCCAAATTTACGAATCTTGACTACTAAATTACACGCATTGGTTGGGCTCTCCTATTTGAAATGCATATTATAATGATTTTGACTTACAGAATCAAAATTAGTCTGGAAACCGCAGTATCGACCGTCCCTCACGACGATTAATGTTGGCCGGGGGAAATCAGTCAATAGAAACCTGGGCAGCCGGAGATGTTGGATGGGGGGAGGGGGAGTGGGATGGGGGAGGCATTAGAGGGGGGAACATAGCTAGGGGGTGATTGTTCGGATGTGTGAGAGTGGTGTCGGAGAGGGTAAGATGACTAATAGATTTTTGTTCTTCCTTTAGACCTTCTCATTTTCACTTGAGGAGAATGAAGTGATGTGTCTGAACGAAACGGCAATGATGAATAGCTAGAAGCCATTCCATCTTATCAGACATTATTTGAAAAGGACATATCACTTAAGCATAATAGAATAAGAGTGCTCTTCGATACCCAATCACTCTACCATGTATTTGATGATTGAAATGTTGAAGGGTTGACAGGTCTGAAAGGTTGATAGGTTTGTTTTATTTCTTAAACGGCCCCACCTGGGGCTTGCCATGGACGAAATACAGTTAAATAGTACAAAGATATTTAACAGCTAAAACATTAAACATAAAAGAATATCTTACAAAAGAGGTTCTTTGACAGCAAACGACACACATTAAGCAACATTTCAACAACAACAACAACAGAAATATTAGAAAGGTGACTATGTTTAAGCTATACCTTAACAACTTCACCTACCATGTATATATATATATATATATATGTATATATATTTTAAATATGTATGCCTAAGCTAATTTTTTCTCAGAAGTGCTACTTTTAGCTACTTAATTATCTATATTTATGATACTGAAAACTATCTCTATGCGTACGGAAAGTTCTGTATCTCTATTCATGAAATCTGTTGCTTCCGTTAATGTACGTAACCGCTAGAACACTCGAAAAGTTGAAAGATTAGAAACTTTCTTACAAGTAAGAAGTAGCGCCATGTCCTTCTTAACACATCCCTGTTTTTTCGTAATCTGAACATTCAATACGCCGCTATCAATCTCCCCTCCTCTCAAATCTAAACCCCCATCTCTCTCTCACTCTCTCTTTTGCTCTCCCTTTCTCTATTTTTTCACTCTATCTGACACAAACGATCCAATTGACAATCGCAGTCGTGCTCTTTTCTGTTATGGAAGTAAAAAACAGGTAAACCAAATGCACCCATGGAACGGTGTCTTTTTTTGCGGTACCTTTATTAGGTTACCACGTGTGTATGGGAAATATGAAACCAAAAAGCTCAGCAAAGAATGCTCCCTGATTGGTCACATTGCATGTGTTCTTGAAGATGAATCTAGTGGACCATTTCACAGCGGTCGCTTACTGATACACTTTAACATGAATGGGAATAAAGTTAATTCGATCGTTTCATGGTATTATTGAGCGATAGCAACTTCAAATTATCTTAACGCTTACAGCTTATTTGTTACCTATCAAAGTAAACTACTGTGAAAATGAACACATGACTGAATACGTCAATAAATAAATAAGTAAATGCATAAAAATACAAGAGCGACGCTGGGTATAATGAAAGGTAAGGTTTTATACAAGCCCCTAAAGTACATAAACATGCAACCTCATTGATCACACTAATGTAAGTGAATTGATTTTCGACATACTTGGGATACCACAAAATATGGCAACTGATTTAATGAACAATATACCTGCTTTTACTACGCTATGTATATAGTCAAACTGTTTTTTTTTAAACATATAAATTATAATAAACAAAACTATTTGAGAAAGAGAAACACAATAGCATTAACGCAACAGTTTTATGTTGATGTGAGGAGAAATTATAATAAACAAAAGTATTTGAGAAAGAGAAACGCAATAGCATTAACGCAACAGTTTTATGATGATGGGAGGAGAGACAGAATAGAGTGGGGGAAAAGAGAGAGAGATAGATAGACAGAGAGACAGTCGTACAGACAGAGAAGGAGAGGTTGTATTATGTGGCGACAGACAGGACGATATACAGAGTCATATACGACGTTTACGTTTATGTGTGAACGGCTGATAGCAGGCGGGTTCCGTCTCAGGTGTCCAGTCAATTTGATTAGGCGGGAAAGTGAAGAGAACATAAATCGAAATTAAACCGCTGTTGACAAAGTGACCGTCGCTGGAAGACGTTCATGGTGTAGCTCAGCCTCTAGACCTAGCCCTGATTGCCTTCACTGTCGTGCCTTAAATGTAGATAAGTTACTGAGATAGATATTTGAATAGACATGCATTGTAAAATACACGCCCATTCTCAATGGAAATGGTTTGGATATTCTGAAGGCATGCTAATTTTGTTTGTCTCCTTTATTCGACGGTGTAGGTGTGAAAGAATGAATTATATAACGTGGACCCTTTCAGTGTTGTGAGCTCACATATTGACCATTCGTTAACACACGAAAATATACAGAAACATGTGAATTAAGGACCGATACAAAACCTTGTGCTTTAAGTAATGACTATTTGTAATGAGTTTATCAAAGTTCACTCTAAACTGTGTATGTTTGCTTTTCTGTCTTTTTTTTAATGTTCGGGTTTTTGCAACAGGTTAAATGTTTCATGATATCGTTTATATAGACGAGAAGAAAGCAAGTAACACTGGAAAGGAAACACATTTCTTAGTTTAAATGTTCTATTCTTTCGAGGCTGTAACAATCTTGGGGACTCAAAGCCCGTATAGAACGAAGATATGCTCAGTGAAGATCGATCAACAACAAACCATTTTCAGGTATGATAATTGCAAGTACATGATGGAAATTATGGGAGAGCTTTCCTTTAGTACAATAAAGGACATGAGTATCAATGATTGTGTACATTAGGCCCAACCACTTTTGAATCAACTCGATTGAGGACATTTCCACTCTTTAATATGCCTGTGACGAGTGAAAAATAATCATTGAAGTTTCGATCGACGTCACCCAAGAATCACTTTAAAAGTCTTTTCACCCGAAAGACAAAGAAGATTGGATATCCTCCAGTGAATATCGACGAAAGATAACCAGGTGAACTCAGGATTAAATATACGAGCGAGATATGCACCCTGTTCTCTCTATAGCTATCCAGGTTCATTTCCGAATTCTACTGTATTTGGTTTTACATAAGGGGATAGGAAAAGGGGACGGATAATGGAAAAAGAGCTATTGTTTTTAGTGCCCTATGACCGGAAAGTAATTTGATATAGGTTTTTAGGAGGACTAAAGAATGACGATTCTATTAAATATCAAATAATTGATTATAGTAAAGGCATATTAGATGTGAGTGTAGGTTTTCAAAATAATCCCTGGAACATACAATTCTGATAAGTCGTTTGATTCGGATCGATCTAAATTATTTACACCTTTAAGATCTAAGTGATGCGTCCCTTCAGGATCTCACTTATGTGTCCCTATGATACCTAAGTGATGCGTGCATTTAGGCTAAGAGATGCGTTCCTTTAATATAGAAATGATCTCCCCCTTTAAGATCTAAGTGATGCGTTCCTATACGACCTACGTGATGCGTCCCTTTAAGACCCCAGTGGTGTGTCCCTTTAGGGTGTAAGTGATGCGTCCTTTTAATACGTAAATTATGCTTCCCTTTCAAGCCCCAAGTGATGCGTCTCTTTGGGCTCTGAGTGATGTGCGCCCGTAAGATGGGAGTGATGTGTACCTTTGAGAATGTTAATTGTACGGTATCTGAGTGAAGTAATTACTGGCGTTTAACGAGCATTAATCGGTGTGATGCTTCTATTCATTTATTTTAATTCATAGCGATTTAGCATTTTAAGTAGAAGAGATCGGAGAGATGCATCCCTTTAAAGGATTTTAATTAGGACAAGTGTGGGTGATGCGTCGCAAAACACTTGTGCAGTTAATGAGACGATTCACTGGTTAGCTTGCTCTATATCGCCCTTGGTCATAAATCATTATGTCTCGTTCAGAAGCCATTTAAGGCAGCTAGAAATCAAATTAAAATCCATCAATGTTGTTCCAAGGACAGTCGTACAAGCTCAGTGTATTTCGCATCACATTTCTCTTCATATCCTTTCTAGACCTTTATTAACAAAAATTATCAACAAAATTGTCATAAAATGTAGGCATACATGTAACGATAAATGCCGGTTCCTCCATTAGACAGTTTCGCTGCTGTACTCGAATAAGATACGACATCTTTTCAAATACGCTTTTTTAAAAAATTTGACCAATAATTGTATTCATGAAGGACCAAAAAATTCACTCCACACACGCACACCCACACACACTTTACGTATAAATACAATTATAGGCCTATATTTTTCGTCAACTGATGTATAGCTCTCTTTTATACATTGTACATAAATGTTAAATTTCATTGTGAGCTAATCCATAATTCAATATTTGACTAGCTTCCATAAAAAGTCAGGAGAATGAAATATTTAACGAGCCATTGGTGTTTTTTTTAGCTTTTTTCTCAATGTTTCCTTTATTAAAGTAAAGTCTCTTTCTACTTTTTCAAGCGTGTTATAGAATAATCTGTGGAGAATATTATGGTTAAAATTGATTTCAATCCTTCATCATACCTCGTATTAAACATGTTAAAGTTGAATAACATTGAACATACAATCGCAATTTCTGTCCTCTAATGTAGTTACAATAATAGGTTTAATTGCTTTGTCCAAAAACCGATAAACCGACCTATTTCTTTAATGTATGAAAGGGATTTATGCGGTTTTTTGCATTTCACTTTTCAAGATGGGCATTCCATGATGGTTTATAATTCCTTAATAAGCCCCTTCTAAAATTCCATCGTCGAGAAATTAAAGTAGTACATTATGTTTCAATTAAAGAGTGATTTTCAGGTTCTAAAAATCTATTTCGAGAAATGAATTGGAGATTAAGCCACTTCTCTATCTTCTCACTGACCACAATGTTTAACGTGCATACCGTTTCGTAACAAATTATAACACAACCAGTTACAAATAAAGCCTATATGGGAAAAAAAAAGTTATGGAAAGCATTGCATTAAACAAACATGAGCAAAACGAATTTCGAAGAAAAGAGGTGAAGACATTTTAATTATAAAGACAAATGATATGATACTAAAATACAGATTTTTTGGGGGAGGGGCTGTAGGAATCGACATTCTGAGGATGCACGGACATGTGGGTGTGCGCGTGTGTGAGGTGGAGTATGTGTTTGTGGGTGTACATATGTGTGTACATGCCTTAGCGAGAGAAGCAAAGTTGGATGGAAAGAAGCGATGTAAGATACAAAACAGTGGACAGAGAGAGAGAGAGAGAGGGGAGAGGGGAGAGGGGGTGTGCGTGTGTGAGGTTGTATATGTGCGTGTGGGTGTGCATATGTGTGTGTCTGCCTTTGCGAGAGAAGCAATGTTGGATGAAAAGAATCGATGCCATACACGAAACAGTGGACAGAGAGAGAGAGAGAGAGAGACAGAGAGAGAGGGGTGGGAATAGAGAGGGGTGTGCGTGTGCGAGGTGGGATGTGTGCGTGTTGATGTGCGTGTGCGAGGTGGGATATGTGCGTGTGTGTGTGCATAATGTGTGTGCCTGCCTTTGCGAAAGAGAAGCAATGCTGAATGAAAAGAATCGATGCCATACACAAAACAGCGGACAGAGAGAGAGGGGGAGAAGGGTATGTGCGTGTGTGAGGTGGGATATGTGCGTGTGTGGGTGTGCATATATGTGTGCGTGCCTTAGCGGGAGAAGCAATATTGGATGGAAAAAAGCGATGTAAGACACAAAAAAGTGAACAGAGAGAGAGAGAGAGAGAGGGGAATATGCGTGTGTGGGATATGTGCGTGTGGGTTTGCATATGCGTGTGTCTGCCTTAGCGAGAGAAGCAATGTTGGATGGAAAGAAGCGATGTAAGACACAAAACAGTGGACAGAGAGAGAGAGAGATCGGGGGAGTGAGCAATGGGTGAGATAAGGGAGGAGGGATGAATCTAGCATCTCTCAGCCATCGTCCTAATTAAGCGGAGCAAACGCGTGTGATTGAATGTTTACTCTGGACAGGCGGTGTATATTGACACTGGATTTTACTTTCGCGCCCAAATGGTTTTCAAAGATATTCTGCACGGACGGTAGTTGGTCTCATTTTAGGACTAGGCAAAATCTAGGTAATTTCAGTTTAGAAAAGCAAATTTATCCCTCATCTTGTATTATTGAATCTTGGCTTACATCAAATGTCCACAGACTATTTACACTGCTACTTTATTCACCGCATTCAATGCGAAATGTTGCTTTTGATCGGCTGTTTTGCACGTCGTCTACTTTGACTGTCGGAGTAATTGCATTCAAGAAGGCTAATGCTTCATCTAAAACTATTAAAAGTTTAATTATGTATTAAAGCAAAAGGAAATGTCCAAGTTTATTCATCGTTTATGTAGTTTGCCTGAACATGAATGAAATTCTGAAGGGGGAAAGGGAAATCACAAACGATCTGTAAAGGAAAAGAAAGCTTAACACAGCTACACAATTTATATAAAGTGGTTTTTAATCAATCATAGTTTCTACACAGAATTTTCTTGCGAAATTACATTGCTGTTCAACGGGCTATCAATTAGTTATAATTTGATGTAAACTACTTCAATGTCAAGCATTTACATTCATTATCATCTTTCAATTTCCTGTTGTTTTATAACTGAGTAGACCCATGCAGCATTGTACGAAAAAGAATGAGGTCTAAAATTTACCGAAGAATATGATGCGATGAATATCGACAACCATCCCCAATTCCTCTACTGTCAATGATGAGGGGGAGGGGGTGGGGCAGGTAGAAGGTTGTTTTCATCTTTTCCCCCCATGATTTTTATTCATTAGACGGGTCATGGACGTTTCGGCCACTTAGATCTGCCTGTGGAAATATTATCAATTACCTGATGTATTAATTTCCGGCTTTTTTAAAGGTAGGGCAAGATGACATGGAGGGATTCAACCCAGTGGAGAAGAAGGCTATTTTCTCGCTGTGATATTGCACAACAATCATGTCGGGTAATGGTACGGAGATAATAATAACAATATTCAATTTTTACAAAGCGCTTAATCTTGGCAGCTTGAAACAGTTAATACTAAATACTAAAGATTATTAGATTTTACTACTACTACTACGTACTACTTCTGCTACAATAAAGGGATAGAGCAACGTCGATCTGGCGCTGCTCAGTGGCTGCCGGGCTCACGATCAATTGGGCAAAAGACTTTCCATGTTCGGTTTAACTTAATAAAATTTGAAGTGGACTTTAACAGA
>BEXV01001383.1:46768-63229 GCA_003118195.1 Hemicentrotus pulcherrimus
TTTTTTTTTTTTTTTTCCCACCATTACCACTACTACTACTAGTAGTAGTACTACGCCTATCAGGTCCCGGATTCTATACCAAACAAATTCTTTTCACCTTCAAATGCATCCACGGTCTGGCTTCTTCCCCGCCTATCTGAACTTATAACTATCAGCCAACCATCCCGCTACCCCTTCGCTCATCTCAAGGCATCACGCTGAGCCATCCATCTCCAAAGATGCTACCCACACTTGGTGATGGAGCCTTTACAACTGCTGCTCCCAAACTGTGGAATAAACTACCGATATCTCACCGCAACCAACAATCTGTCAATACTTTCATCAAATATCTTTGAACAATAAACATCACCTCTTCTGTTATTACACCATAACTGTAAAACGCATATCGAAAATGCGCTATACAAATACATTATTATTACTATCATTATTATTACTACTACTCCAACTATGAAGACGACGACACGACTACTACTATTACTACTACTTCTACTACTACTACTACTACTACTACTACTACTACTACTGCTACTGCTCCTCCCACTTCCACAACTACTACTACAATTAATTTTACTAGTGCGATTCAGTTAAGGGAAAAAAGCATATTAGTATTGTTATGATTTGACTTTGTCATTTAAAAAAAGACTTATATAATTTATGTTTGATGATAGGAATACAAAACGTGTATACTAATTTCACATGTGTCACCCAGTATGCTACCAGTACCAGGGCAAGGGAAGGTCGCGGGTAATATATGAAAACCTGTCACCTTTATTTACCAGGTTTAAGTGCCCTGGAAAACGAACTGGTAATCTGAACCCTAACTTGACATTATGCCTAGCAGCACCTAGCTATATGTAGCTATCCTCACCCTATATATAATTAGTGCCATAGGGTGATGGAATGAGATGGGTTTTTTTAGCATTGGTCTCAAGATAAATGCAAATATAAAAACACTATTAATAGCAGTATTGAAATAAAGAGAAAACTTGAAAGAATCCTGGGGTGCTGAGTTGGGACGACACTGGGGACGATTTCCTGCTGAAACTGTCATGCCCATGCTCCCACTAGACACATATTGAAATCCTCATTGTCTTCCAGCTGCATTGCGCAGCGTATTGTAGTATTGCATAAATTAATCAACGGAATGTTTCACACAATCGTTCTACTAACAAAAGCTCAAGGTGTGAGCATCGTTGTTATATTGGTCAAGGCTCTTAGCTGTCATAGGAGAGTTCCTTGGTTTGACCATCGTTCAGTGCTTCCATACTGACTGGGACGTCTTTCTCTATATGTGCTGCTCCAACCAGATGTTTATCAAATTGGTATCTGGCTGTACAGAGGTAATAATAAGTGCAGGGTTGGCGGAAGAGCAGTAATGACTCGCTTTTTGAACATTTTCGAAAGCAATTTTATGCAAATTATGGAGTTCTACTTGTCCTATTATCAGACACATTGTTATCGGGAATGCAACATCCACATACTTTAATGTATTTCTTTTTCTCTCTTTCTCTCTTTCTTTCTCCATTTTATTTTTTGTCCACGCCTTCCATATCTCGTGTCTTCCTGTTCAATATACTTAACCCCTTCTATCTCTCTCTCCCCCTCTCTCTCTCTCTCTCTCTCTCTCTCTCGCAGTCTCTCAATTTGTCTTCCCACTTGTTTCTTTCCCTCCCAATGTATAGACCCCTCTTCCTCTTCGCTCTCTCTCTCTCTCTCTCTCTCGTTCTTTCCCCTTTCCACTTTTATCTCCGTCCTCCCTCGCTTCTATCTTTGACTTTGTCAGCTCTGAGCGTGAAAATTGGACTGCTATTCAAACATACTGCTCAACATGTCATATAGACCAAACGTGACAAGAATCTCTATTCCCGCTATTTTCAATATGTAGTGGCCATGAAGAACTGAACAAAAGATGTCGATGAAATTAACTCGTGTCCTCGATTTATCATATTATAATTTCAAAGGACGAGATTAAAAAATTGTAGGAGTGATACGAAATAGAGATCCTCTAGGAAAAAAAGACATCTTCTTAAAGCAACTTTGGAACCATTACCTATTATCCAGGATGTTATCCGACATGAAATGATGATTGACTTGTCTTTTACGAACAGTGCATTCGAAGAGGGACTATTGAACAATAACAAAATATCTTTAGAAACAAATTTACTAATTTTTGTACTGAACGAAAAAAAATAAATGGCCATGACGCATCTGCACATTACATTTCAGGGCTTCACTAATACGTCGAACGAGGAGAAAACTAATATTCTTTTGAGCAGTATTTTTTATTTCTTCTTAAAAGGAATCTTCTTATCTTTATCGATTGTATACAGCCAAGTAGTTGATGTATAAAGAGGTCCATTAGCACAGTTTTTTTTGTATTCATAGTCATTAGTGATTGAGCTAATCAAGCGAGCAAATCAAGCTAGCAAAATGTTTAGGACATTTCGTTTTGATGCACATTTTTGTTTGACAAGTTGACTCATATAATCATAATTACGCGGAAAAAAATTATACAGATTTTAAAGGATGTTATTTATAAGACTGGCATCGACATTTCCACAGTCTGAACTTCATGTTGATATAACCATACGTTCCACAATGTCCTCCCCTCTTTTAAATCTTGATTTATAAACGTATGCTTATTACGACTATTTTAGTATGTCACATAATCAATAATTAATGGTGTTTAAAGAGCAATAATAATTAATGATTCCCTACTTTGTAAAGATTTGCCTCGTTTATTTACTTACGAGTGGAATGATGCTCAATGTTTAATAGATTGAAACAACTTTTAATCTCTCTATTTCATCCTTTAGTAATATAAAAAACCAAGGTCGTCAAAATAATATATAAATTCTAGCAATAACAGATCCGCGTGAACCCTAAAGTCCCCCCCCCCCCCCCCCCCCNGCAACACTGGGCTTCATTTTGCCACCGATAGTACATGTAGTTCACTGTGAACTCTTCAGAAATCCCTTGGTCGGGCAAAACACAACCCCTCCCCAGCCTTTTGCAGTCTAACGATGGACATACTTTGGAACCCTACAAACAGCTACAGTCATGTCAGTGTTTAAAATGTAGAGATAATTATCCTGAAAATGATATAGGATCTGTGCTAATTTCTATTCTCGTTTGGGAGATAGTTTAACGAATTTAGTCTTTACAACTTGACTCATTCTTCCAATGCTTTAAAACTGAGTGACCACTCATGTGAAATGCTATGTGAATTCTTAGAGAATAGTCTGGTATCATAATCTTCTTTTTTTGGATATCATTCACTGTATGTTTGTAAGCATACATGCGTGTTTCAATATTCCATCCATGCCATCGCCTCAAAATAAGTTGCAAGTCTTGTATGCCAAAGATGTGTGCAGAGATCATCTTACACGTAACATTGAGGGAACGTGACATGAAGCGAGTAACTTTAATTCACTGTACACACACGGTGTGATTGCGCCTCTCGCGTTTGTCCAGCTTCAAACTTCCTATTGCCAGTAAACACAAGTCTTTACTCTACCCCTTAGAATTTTGAAATGTAGCTTTCCATGTTTCTATGAAACCGAAACCCATTCCATGCTCTCATTCCTTGCTCATATTTCAGCCAAATCTGATTGAGTACCCACATACAAACAAGATCTGCAACTTTACTTGGTATCACAGAAAAAAAGTATCGAAATAATTTAACTTACTGCAAAATATTTTATGTCAAGTTAATTTTACTTAAAAGTTGCTTGCACTGTCTACTTTATTCCGCTAAAATTAATTTCCCTTTCCATGTGAAGACCAAGTTTGAAGAGAAAATGATTAAGGATATGGACAAACAAAATAACAGTTGCATGATAAGATTAGATTTATTGTTTTCATATTTATATACAAAACACTGTATTTTTGTGATACAGCCAATATCTCCATGGTTTAAACGCAATCTTATGATGAACTTAATATTAGACACAAAATCAGCTGCGAAACGAGTAATGAAAAAGTAATGAACAAACTTAGTATGAAGTATCTTAGAAACGGAGGCTGGAATAGGCTTGAATATGTGCGGAGCTTAAATGCGATGTTCTAAAAGGTTTTTTATTAGGCAGGCCCTAATTACAATTGCATTAAAAACGCAAAAAAGAATAGAGAGGGGAAAATGAGGATGAAGAGACTAACATACAGCGACGGAGGTATCGAGANACAGGGAGAAAGATAATAATGTAGACACGGAGAAAGAAACGGGAGAAGAGAGAGAAAAAGCGAGTACTTTGTGGATGATCGAGGGTGCGTGCGTGTGTGTGTGTGTGGGAGAGAGAGAGAGAGGGATAGACAGTCTGCGTGAGTAAAGGTGCTTTTTGGTGTGTGTCTATGTCCGAAAGAGAAAGAGCATGAAAAGAGGGGGCGTGGTAGGAGAGAGGTGTGAGATGGATGAAATTGAAATGGGATCGAGACGGGGGACCGACGAGAGCAGACCCGTCGAGAGAAAGAGTTACGATTGCAATGCCTATATACCATCACTGTCTCCAGTTAGTCACGAAGCGGGTATTGGCTAAGGAAGCTTTTTGACAACGTTTATTTTTCACATCGCAAATCTTAGGTGCACCTTCAATATAGGTGGTTATTTCCTCCTTATTTCTATAATTATACACATTGTACATCAAAGCCAGAATTCTTCTTAACTGTATTTGTCACAGGAAACTAAAAGTTCCTAAATTAGTCAAAAGTATCAATGAAACATCGAGGTGATCACACTATCCTTACAGTCCGCATCCTCAATTAAAAAATGAAATAAATACAAATAAATGAATTACCGTCATTGAATGAATGAATATAATTGTGCGGTCTACAGTTTTTTGTGTTCTATGATTCGAATGAATTTCAATAATAAACTGAACTTTAAGGAAAACGATCGGATTTAAGTGGTTCAAAAGAAGTATTAATCTTCTGCATTTTTTCTGTGGCTACAAATTTTCATATGGTAGCAAAACTCAATCATGAAAACATGAAAATACATTTCTGTTTGTGTTTTCTTTCTTGATTAAGTTGCTGAAATTAATACATTTTACTAATTTAGCAACCTGACGTTTCGAACATTTATTAGCAACTCAGACTAAGGAGAGAATGTATCGAAAATACTTTCAGCATGTCTTCTTCGACTATCGATTTATAATTACCGTTAAATTATTGACAAGACAATGATGCACAGAGAGAAAACAAACACATCGTAATATGGGGATGTGTAAAGTTCAGACATATGGATATTTAATTCAAAATTCCGGAATAATAAAAATAACAAATTGATGACAACCTAGATAATTCTAACCATTTCTGTTTATAAACACAAGTGTGTTTTTTAAAGGATAATATGAATCAGAGCAGTTTTATAATGTTCATAATTTCTTTCTTTCCCGAAAATGTGTAAGGAATGTAAATTATAAACTTCATGCTTTAATGACCCGTTCTATTCGGAGAATCGGATTGTAGCAATGCTGGTGCATTATACCTTTAAGAAACCAAGTGACACCGTGCAGATGATCATTTGCCTGGGTCATCCATACCAGGTAGGCCTACCTTACATAGTATATGGGGTTGATCAAATTCAATCAGACATGCGTCAAATTAATAGCCACCCAGTGGGATGTTGTGGTAGCCTTTGATTTCAGACTCCAATACGCCAATAAATAATAACAGTGAATAACTGACAGAAAACTATCTATGTAGAGTATAGGACATACAAAATTGCTCATATCATACAATACAAATGATTCAAACGTTATTTACCAAAGCTGTTTCCGTGGACATACTCGTTATCGCTCAACGTCATTCTTACCTACAAAATGTAGTTACTACATAGGTGAGTAAGTAATATACAGCGTAAGTTATACCTTAATGAAGGATAGGATGAAATAAGCGTGAGTTCAACATACACTGATGTTTTCTTTTCTCCTAGACATGATTCGTTTCCACTTTACAAATATTTTTTTTTTCGGGAACCCCCCACCCACCCCGTGTGTGCAATTTGAGATATATCACCAAGCCTTAAAGACACACTGTCCTACTTGTAGCTACTTGCTCCCTCTATAATAGCAAACTTCCCCAATCGGTGCCTGTTGGTCCCCCATGATCCTCTTTTTCTTATGTTAAATGAGAGCTGAGTTAATGAGATAATCATCTGTCACAGTGACCTCGCTGGCTCGCTGGGCGGTCTAATCCCTTCTAGCTGAAGTAGTAAAGCCTACCTTTAAGGAAATGATCATAGGTTTACCAACATTTATGCGCATAACCTGGAACTGTTCACCCATCGTTGTCATTTCCATTGTTCAATGTTTTTTCTCCAACGTTCAACGTTATTTCCAAATTCCCTGATCTCATATTGAATAATCAAGCTGAACCGTTTTCATACTATTGTTATCAAGTATTTGGCATCACCTGTGCCTAGAAGGGGAAAAGCTAACCGAATCCCGGTAATCCTCTCCCAGTTGACGGTATCTGATTAGGATGCGCAGGTGGACCTCTACACCGGGGTTTCCCCTACAATTGTTCGAATAGTGCAGTGGAATCTTAACGTACAGAGGTGGTGACTGTGCCCTACACGGGGTCGCCATTTAATATCCTATGCGAGGGACGGAGTACTTTCCACTGTAACCTAGCCTGCATTTAAAAAGAAAAACAAGGGAGGGGCACGTCTACACACAACCCAAGCTTCAATCATCCGTCTGGGTTGGATTTGAACCCGTGATCTTTGGTTCCACAAGCAGACACCTTTTTGACTTAGTAGCGAACTCGACCCCCTCCCCTTGTAAACGATATATAAGTTTAGTGTTTAGATGCATCACGAATATTTATAGAACAGCATTGAAATAAAGATAACTTCCACCCACAGTATTCAAATTCCTGAGAGCTCTTAATGGCATCGCAACATTCGGTAATTCGAATCAATCAATAACTAAATCCAGCATAGAAGTTTGGCGATTTAAGCGTTGGCTTTATTTAACAATGCATGATAAGAGAGAGAGGAAAAAAACACTATTCAGTACCTTAAAGGTACTATGTCCCTTTTGCAGCCAACCTCAAATGCTGTAGAACTTTGAAGGAATTATGAATATGTCATGAATGTTCTATCTGTGGAATTTAAACATTAGCAGTGTCCTCATATTCAAATTATGCAAGGAAACCCGTTTACTTGCTAGACTTTACTGTCAGACACTATTGAGTGACTGACTGGCTTTTTTCTTCTTTGGTAATAACATACATGAAAAGAATTGTAAAGGGTACATGAGCATTTGTCGACATCAATAACCCACTTCTTGTGATGGCCAAGATTTTAAACTGATTGAATCTTTGCGCAGCATAACACGTATAACCATTCGGTACAATTGTCTGAAAATCAAGACTATTACTTTTGGGCTCTATAGGAAAGTTCTAAATTAGTATTATCTTTCAAATGCAGTTGAAATTTAACTTTTTAATTTTTTGGCCTGCAAATGGGACATAGTACCTTTAAGTCCTTTAAATGGGTTATAGTGATTAATGATAAATATCCCTCATAAGAGTTTAATACAATGAAGTAAAAAAAAACAAAAACCAACAACAAGTGACTGAGAGCGATAGAGGGGTAGATGCACCGAGCTTTCGATGTGGGAGGGGGGGGATAGGGAGCTAATAAATATAATATGTAATCATGAAGTAGGGGTGTTAAACGGTTTATTCTTTTGGATTCTTTAAAGCAGGGCACTAAGAGTAAGCGCCCACCTGCTTTGGCCCATACACATGCTATCAACTGAAGGGTGTGTGACCCCGCCCAAACAACCCACTCCCGCTCCCATCATTTGGCGGCCCTGTGATTCACGAAATAAAAGACAGAATGGGGAATGAGTAATAAACAACAAAATAAGAAACAAGAACAAAAAAGAGGGTTGTACTAAATAAGAAAAGCACGCTATTGCCGTTATCTGTTATCATGTTGACATGTTTTATATTTTACTGACGGAGTAAGACAGGCGAAGTATAATAACATATAGGTGTAAATAAGCATAGGTGTATTTTTGAACACATTTGATCTCATCGTTGCAACGAAAATGGTGGAGCTCCTGGAACATGACTGCCGTCCTAGAGTTACCTGACTTCTGAAATATTGGCGCCTCTCGCTGACAACTCTGCCCGCGACAGCAAGAAGTCTATGGTATCATTCTTACTTCCATTTTAGATCACTGGAATGCTGAAATTACAAAAGAAAATGAAAAAAAATCATCAAAAATAAAGTGTTTAAATCATTTAATAATCATGATACATGAAGACTATTAACAAATATTTTTCTTGAGGCATCTTGCTTCCGTGTAATTCCAGTAAAATCTGTACAAAAAAAAGGAGTGTACACCAGTCAGAATCCATCTATTCAACAAGATTGAATAAATTCATATAGAGTATATTTTTTCAAGTGATTCTTTACGTAAAAGCCTTATCGAGATATGTTTTAATCCATATCATCTCTGTAGCATATGGTTTTGCCTTTAAACAAACGAGTTGTACTTTTATTGTTAAAACAGTCAAACTTTGTACTGTTTATAACAAGGGTCTTGTTTTATTTCAAAAATATCATTTAAATTTATTAAGATCGCTGGATTAAGTTCCCAACGACTGACTAGCTTTTTGTTAATCCCGTTAGCTTGATGAACTAGCTTCAAGCTAATAGCTTGAATATTCAACTAACTTGAAATTATGGCGGGTGTTGCTAATGTGAATGATTATGACATTGGTATAAATGTCTGACATGAACCAAAAAAAAAAAAAACTCACAAACAACAACTAAATTAATGACTACTTTAAAGAGATCTATTTCACGTGTGAAATCGAAAGATTGCAAATTAAGAATACATTCGTCTCTAGATTAGTGTGAGAATTGAAATTCTTTAAGTCAGCATCGGGAAAATAACATGTAGGCCTATGTTCTCAAGTTTAACTACGGGACTGTGAGTAAAAAGTGATGTATTTATGAGATACTCTCATGTTGGAAGGGAACACCGAGCTTAAAGGTTGAATATATTTACCTCCTTAAAGAGGAATCACCAATGTGGCTCGCATCAGTTTGAATTATAAAGGAGGTTAGAACTCGTGCAAGAAAGATTACCAACGTTCCCTAAAGGGTATTGTCATTATGATACCGGGTTAGTGTTTTCTTCTATCATATCATAAGCTAACACCCATATTCATATTTGATTGTTTCTTGAAATATTTTAAAATATTAGTAGTATTCTTATTGTTATCGATATTGTTGGTGCTGTTTTTGCTTATGTTATTTTTGTCGATACTACTGCCACCAACATTATAAAAGATGCTTTTTTCAAAATTCATCTTTGTTTGTTTGAGTTTACTTTTCGCTACTTTTCGTATTTATAATAGAATGCCCCTAAAGACATGTAATGAACTTGCACTGTAATGTGAGCTGGTGTTGGGTGATAATCTGTATACCTTTAAGTTTAATCTACCGTTGTATACAGTACAGGTATAGATAAAGATGACTTTTGTAATATTGGGTTACGTAATACACAACAGCCAAAATGCTAGCTAATTTCTTTTACCTTCCTATTTACTTTAAGGGCACTATTGTGAAATGTGTATTTCTTTTTAAAGGATAATATTAAAGACTCTTTTCGAAAGTATACACTTCTCTTTTTAAAAGACATGAGTAAACACATTTTTCTCATTTATTATTACTCCGAAAATGGAAACTTCATATAATGGTAGAAATAATATATATTGAAAAAAAGATATTAGTAACAAATAAAAGTACAGGTCACAAAAGACTTATTTACGCTCCGAAATTCTCTAGAATGAAAAATATATACAATTAAATAATAAAAAACTTCTCGCTCGATCTCTAGGCTCCTCCTTTAACTTTTATATTACAATTAAACATCGTAGAAGATTCCAGAGTGTGTTTACAAGTGTCAGAGCATGCATTTTCAAGTGCGGTTTGGACAATGGGAAGCAGGGTCGATGATCCAACGGAAGGGAGATGAAGCAACGCCTTGCCCTCGAACTAAAGTTTTGAAAGGATAGAGCCACCTTGTTATACAAAATAGAAAAATCAAGGAGTCTTTTTTTAATATAACATTGCCCAAAACGTATTTTCAGAGAAAAAATATTATAGCATCAGAATCATAAAGTTGATTTGTTTATGAGAAAATGCTCAAAGTTCCAAAATTAAAATTAAATGCAAAATCCCTCTGCAATGATGATACCCCCTCCACAAACCCCATTGGTAAGTCATATAGCGGGTTGTACAAGTCCCTATGGTAAAAAGTGATATATCATAATGGTACTCGATACACCACTGTTTTAAATTTGAATGTTGGTTTTGTGCAAGCTCTTGTCGTAGATTGTGTTATTGCCCGTTTATAGGTATAAACGCAAGGTCATTGTGTATATCATAAATTGTCTAAACAAGCCCGATGTGCACATTGTGAGGCTGATGAAGATCGTTCAATATAGATCGTTCAATATAGATCGCATATTTTCATTTAAGGCCTTTGCATGAAAACTGAGGGCACAACATTGACTTCTATGTGTAATATTCATGGAATATTAATAACCGGTCAACAGAGTAACATCTTGATCGTTGAATTAAGTATTCCCAAAAATTGAAAGAAATAATTTACTGCTTAGTGTTCGCTTTGCGGGTACAATAAGCAGTCATCTAGGGACATAGCACATGTAACTCGTTAGTTAGGACAAATTACAAAACGTGACTAGTTATTCATGACCTGACTTGTGATTAGTACCAACTGTGTGAACAGCATGACATTTTCTTATTTTTCACATCATCTCACAATCCTCGTTGTAGATCAGTTGATATTTTCAATGGTTAGTTTTTCACCATATTAAACACGGAAGAGCTAAATCCAAGCAGGTGGTTCATTGAATACAGAATGCCATATGAAGCTGGCCATTGATTTATTGATACTCCTTAATAATGCTAAGGAGAAAGGTGATATTTCAGCAAGTTGCCAACAACAAAGCACTGAATAGTACATGATATATGCAAGGAAGAACAGTTTTCATCATGATTTTTAGATGTCTAGCTTTCATTACATGGCCAACACCCTAATGATAAACCCTTCAATGATACTTGTCCTATTTGATTAATTGATTGGACTTATTTACCAACAGCCATGCAGCAATAAATTTCACAGAATAATATCAACATATATAAGAAGAGAAACTATTAGTTTTATGATTGCACATGACTGCTAGTCTAGTCTAACCCATTACAGCTAAAAAAGAGTATTTTGGTACAAGTACAGTTAGGAAAAACAATGTTAGGCATTGTGCTTTATTGTTCCAATTATCGATCGAATTATTGACCGCTCCGCCGGTCCTGCCGTAAAGTATAGAAGACACTTGATTTACATTAGTTTTTATCACCTGACGAAGTGTTGCAACATCGCACGAAACACCGTGATCTTTTAGATTCTATATTGACCACATTGCGAGACAAACGAATATCACTATTGATATTATTTTCGATAAAAACAATGATGTTTAAAACAATTCATAACAAAAGTTACATTGATTACTGCATTGGCAATGTCGATAAAGGAAAACTTAAAATCAAATGAATATGTCCTATTATTTTTCTATCATGCAACCTTCAAACTAGTACTGAAGTCTTGCATTGAAGTTCTCTAAAAGACTTTTTTCAGAGTGAGGGTATCATCTAGCTTTATATAATTTTCTTTGTTGATATGTTCCTACTTTTCTTCTGTTTTGTATGGTTTAGCTATTCAATATAGTCACGTGCTCCCTATACCCAACCACGCCAGTTGGTACGCTACTTAGCTCACACCCTCGATCTCTCAACACGAGACTGTCTTTATGATATTCAAACATTAATCATGTAACATGTCTACTGGGATCGAACACTTCTACCGAGGCCGATAATGTCATGGCAATCATCTCTTGCGTGGTTATTACCAAGGACGCCATTCGCAATTCATATGACGACTTTTAGGTGACTTTTGTAAAACCAGGGATATGAGAGTTTTATCCCTGGTCAAACAATGACACCATGTATGCAATGTACATCACACATATATTGACAGAGAATTTTTCCACGCGAAAAAAAACTCCTCCTTTCCGATTGAATCACAAAATGTCATTATAAAGGTTAAATACTTGATTTGATAAATCGATTCCATCATTACGTGCACGACATTTCTGCATGCATCTACGTGCTGCAAACCACGGAAGACCGGGCAATAGCAATTTCCTCTCAGCAGTTGCGAACAGAGTAGTCTTTTCGATCTGCCCTCAAGCAATGCTATTTACAATGAATCATTTCCATCGATGCATTCTAATATGAAATTCCTTTTCGGAAAGAATCTTCATTTTCATGTAAAGCTTGATTAAATCGCCTTACACTAAGGCTGTATCCTCTAGTTGAATACTGTGGATGGATCATAATGATCCTAGACGTCCATTATTGGCCGTGTAGGACTCTATAGCGATAAATTAAATATCTCGGGGAATTATTTGGTGAGAGGGAGGGGGCTGTCTACCAGCTCTGAAAATTAAAGTTAGGGATAGGTAATATTATTTTGGGCTGTGAAGTATGTTATTTTAGTAGTAGGATTATTAGTAGTTTGGTTATTCACATAGTGCAAACATTCGCCTTTCCACAATGGTGAAACTCACTCTGTTGCTACACTCCCTCATACAACAATCCCTAGTTTAGTTGTAAATTGATATTAAATAATAAAGTCGATAAATAATAGCTATAACGTAATTACGAAGGGACATCGTTATGGCAAACTGCGCTCACAAGCAGACGAGAACTAACAAATATAAGATATAGGGCAAACACAATATTGTATAAATGTATTTATCCTTTTATATGTCATTAATTTTATTTCATGTTAACATGTACAATGCTGTTTTTTAACCATCATACCTTGTAAATGACCTGCAATTCAGCTTCGGCTGCCATAATGTCATGTGAATAAAACCTTTATTGAATATATTTTTAAAATTTGGTCCTAACAATTAATCAAAAACCATAGTTGGACAACAATACATTACCGCTGCCCTATATGATTTATCTATTAACCACCCTTCCCTCTCTCTCTCTCTCTCTCTATTTCCACCTCTCTCTTTCGCTGATATGTAAATATAAAGGTGAAGAGGAAATAATGAAACAACCGTAGAAGATATAAGATAAACGAATTTCAGTGGTTAATTAATAAACCGCCATACGATTTGTTTTAGATGATATATTATAATCTCTCTTTTGTAATGGGGTAACAATCACAATGTTTACTATAATTAGAAAGTGTGTTTTCATTCCATTTTAAAATGATACAATATTTTTAATGATTTTCTGTAATGGAATGTGCAAAATAACGTGCAAAGTCAAACGGAAAAAATACAAAATGCACTGCTCTTTTCCGACTGTGCATTCGGTTTTTTTTAACAGTTCCTAACCTATATAGGGATAATATTTTACACAATTTATGACCGAACAGTAGCGAATCTTGCCTGACATGTAAACATAATTTTCCAATTTCGGATTCTTTATGATTGGGAATTATGATGGATGACCGGTTGGGAACAATGGCCCCAATGTCGTTTACGAGAATCACACCTTCTATTTCAAAGAAACAAGAGTGCTCTGCTTTAAAATACCAGTGCTTACCAGTTTATTTTTCAACTCATTGCTTTCTACCCTGCCCATTTTTCTTATGTACTGCACACTGCAGGGCTGTAAAGTCATGACAAAATACGCTCCTTCTCTCCCTTTTCCTTTTCTTCTCTGCAAGTCACCCTTTTCTATTTTTATTTGTTATTGTTGTATCTAAGTTGAAAGGCTGCATCTAATGTATGTTAATTATGCATTCAATATAATTTGTTTATCTGTATAAAATTATATACACTTAAAATATTATATCAAACCATATTATGTTCATGAAAATGTATGATGAAAAAAAGACGCAGAAACCAATAAATCAAATCAAATCAAATCATTTTTAAAAAGGAATTAGCATACTTTCTAGGAACAATGATCAAAGTGATGACCATACAATGTAACAAATAATAATAGTAATAATAAAAGCTAGTTCTTATATAGCGCTTTTCAAGACCGGAGGCCCTCGCAAAGCGCTTTACAGATATGTATTATAACCCTGGTCATCGGATTCAGGCTTACCTGCACACAATGTATGCACATTCTCCACTCCCTTGGGAGCATTCCAGCCAGGCGTCATTTTTACATGCGCACACTTGCTAATCTAAGCACATGAACTTTCGCATCCTACCGGGTACCCATTTTACACCTGGGTGGAGAGTGGCAAATGTAGATCAATGTCTTGCCAAAGGACATTAGTGCCGTGGTGAACCGCGGACCTTGTGATCCACAGTCAGCTGACATATCCACTCGTCCACGACACCTCTACATGTAACCATGAAAAGAGAGCTATAATCGACCAAACTTGAGTTTCCAAACTTTTTGAGGGGTATATATTCTTGAAGAGAGATGTGTATGAATATATCACAAGTAATTCAATTTGGAAATTCTTCCGTTACGGTTATAGAAATGGTAGTAATATTAGTTTCAATTCAATTCACCATTACCGGTTTCAATCTGACGAAATCAAATGAAACCGGTCAGAACAGATGTAAACTCTCAAGGATAAATCTTGCAACTGTTTTGAATATTAATCATAAATATATATATATACTTTATATACACACACCTATACATAGGGATCTGCAGGCCTATTGCGTACATTCTTCCAGCGTGCTTTAAGGAAAGCACACACGCTGAAACCTAACACGTACGAGGAAGATTCATTGATAATGGAGGAACAGACGAGCTATCAAATACCTGCCTACTTGGGAATATTTTCTCACCAAGTAGTTTGACAGTTGGTTTTGGTAAATCGCTCACGCGTAATTGATTAATGTAACATGTGTGACATAATCTCTAGATTAGCAGACGGTTGAATCCAATGTTATAGAAAATCAATCGCAATAACACGTTCTTAATGCATGTAGATGCGATCTCTTGCATTATAAAACATCTCCTTCTTTACGGTGGGTGACAAGAGCGAACTCATTTTAAAGGTATTATTTTAGGCATTTGATAATATGAATTTGCCTTAAGACATCACAAATTTATCGTTGGAAAAAGGCCGAGCCTAGACAGTCATCATTATGCATGACCTGATATTATAAAGGACATAGGTGGGTTCATGTTAAAGCCATATTTCACCAGGACTGCAATCTACCATACTTCCATTTGGACGGAGACCTTTCTAAATGTCAACATTCATTAGTAAACTCTTTTCAAAAATAAAATAAAGGTTCAGCCATGCATATAAAGTGCACTAGAGATATGAATTTGGTGCTGACAATCTCAGTGACAATCACAATAGAAAAGGGAGAAAAGAAAGAAGAAGCATAAGACAAAAAGTAACATTATTTTGAAAAAAACAAGATGACTATAAAAAAGGACATTTTAGGACAATAATGCGTGACAAGTTATGGAAACAAGCTGTTCTTGTGAAGTACGTCGTTCCTAATAGTGTACATTTTGTAAAGATATATATTTGTTTATTGTGCTGGGTGGTTTGAACATTTTAGTGGTGAGTAGAATACACCAATAAAGAGCGGGGAATGGTATATGCTCCGGTAAGACAGCGAGTGAATATGGTTTTATCATTCATCGGTTAACATAAACGTTGTCAGTGAATCCATTTTGGTTTTAAGTCTATTGATTCGGTTTCATTATCTGTCCATGTAGATGCTCGAGTGACAGTCTTAAGATTGATGCGATTTATCATTGTCTAGCTAATGGGGCGTCTGACTGAGATACATGGTGTGCTAGCTGTTATGATAATGGCTAGAATCGTTAGCATAGTCAGATGACAGAGAAAAGGGCGCACAGTGGTAAAGGTATGAGTACGTTAACACTACCTCGGCTTCAAAGCACCACTACCTTGCAATCGGAAATCGAGGCCGAGTGGGCCATGGGTTGAATTGATCAAAAAAAGAAAAAAAAAAGTTTATATCATGTATTTATTAAATGAGGATGTACGACGTATTTTCAAACATAATTTTGGTGCATTTTCCAACAAGAGAATTCGACAAAGAAATTACGGCGTTTATATATATCCCGGTGTCTTAAGGTTGATGTTGGGATTTGGGTTCGGATGTTACGGTGATATGTGGCATACCGGGGGGAATATTAAAAAAAAATCATTAATGAAAAAAGAAGAAAGCATAAACATAAATCAATCTTCTTTAAGATAATATGCATTTGGCCAGTATCGTAATGTGGCCAAATGTAATGCATACGTATTTGTGAAGTGCCTCGAAATAAATGATATCATTCACCTGTTATAAATAATTGCATCTGTATATTCAGAATGCAATTTGCATACAGTATTTTTTGTTAGGTACGACATACAGTACGGCTCACCCTTA
>BEXV01001385.1:67387-77591 GCA_003118195.1 Hemicentrotus pulcherrimus
TCCGCGCCTGATACTACAAGCATTTTTTGTACTTTAATCAACCAATTATTGCCTCTATGCCATTGCTGTTCCATTTTCTCTACTTTCTATTGTTTGGTTGGTTGTTATTTTATTTTACCTGACTGATAAGAAAGCATAAATGCTTGGTAGTAAGCAACCAGACGGCCGACGGCTTTCGGTCCTCTTCGAGGGACATGTTAATGAGGATTTATGCCTTATATTACCAAAGGGCACAAGCGCATCGACTTGGTTTCGAACCCGGGTCACAGGATTCTTTCTTTAAATATGTGAGCAGATCAGTAACAATTCTAATGCTTGGGTCACATTCGCTCTACGGCTAGGATACGGTGGCCGTACGTCCCCGAAATGGAGAGATACTTGCGGCGGCCGCAGGGTCACCCTAGGGCGTATCCCTATCTTTACAGGCAGTACGGGTCGCCGTGAGTTTATAACGCGGAGATATAACTATTTTCATTTTCAGTAAAAGGAAATAGAGTTTTGACAGTCATAGAATTGAAAGATAAACTTATTTATTACGATGGTAGATGGTTGAGTGAGTATGCAAAAATAAGAACCGCAATACAACAAAGATGGAGGCAAATCATAAAATATGGCGAACAAGTTTATGATTTTAACGATTACAAACGTAAATCAGTGATATACTCTGATTTGAATTTGAATAGTTTTGAATTTTCAATACACTCTATTACTGTGAAAAAAAATATATACGGAACTCATAAAATTAATCCCAAAACCATCTAGGGAGATAGACTTTTGGAACAAAACCTTATAGACAAATTTAATTGTTAAGTGGGATTCTTTACGGTTATTTAAATTGAAATATGCTCGTGATAATTATTTGATACAGTTCAACTTTAAATTTATGTATAATATTTTACCAACACCTGTTAATTTATTTAAATGGAATATCAAAGAAAACAATTTGTGTTACTACTGTAAACAAACCTGGTACTATTATACATGTATTTTTTGAATGCGAAAATATTTACCGATTTTGGAACGTTATTGAAATATTATTATGCATCTTCTTCTGTAAAAAAATTAAATTCTCACCCATTTGTGTTGTATATGGTTTTCATGACGCAAGAGAAAATGTTACAGATATTGATTTAATACTTCATTATGCTCTATTTGCAATCTATAAAGCAAGTGTTGGAAATCAATTTAATAAAAATGTAGTGATGAGAATAATAAGCAAATATTTTTTGTTTATGTTGAAATACAAAATAGAAGTAGAGGAAATAAAACTAAGACAACGGATTTGAATATTATTAAGTGGAAGAAGACAATTACTAATTTAAAATCTGCTATCAAGTAAATAGAGATATAATTTGATTTGATCTCATTTAGACATGGGATTGAGTGATTTGTTATGAATATTTATGTACTACGATGTTATCCGTGATTTTATCTGAATAAAGATTTATTTCAACAACAACAACAAAAAAACCCTCTGAAATATTTACCTCTTACATTTTGTACCTCTAA
The DNA here is from genome assembly GCA_003118195.1 of Hemicentrotus pulcherrimus. Classification (NCBI taxonomy): domain Eukaryota; kingdom Metazoa; phylum Echinodermata; class Echinoidea; order Camarodonta; family Strongylocentrotidae; genus Hemicentrotus; species Hemicentrotus pulcherrimus. Next base: position 68,897 of record BEXV01001385.1, read on the forward strand.
CATTTGTACCTTTGGCATGTTAATGCTGACACCAAAGAGGTGGGTCTACTGGCCCGCTAGCCAAAATAATATGTATCGATTTTCTTTTGAAGAGGAGCCAGTCAGTGGTAAAAAAAAAAAAAAAAAGAATTATAATTTCTGCAACATGTACATCGTTTCATGAAATATATTAAAGAGCCCACTTCTCTAAAATGTTGTAATATGATAAAACAACCAAAACAACTTCCACCTATATGTATTTCACCCATATACAATCTTCTTGAAAATCGGCATAGGAATTTGCAATAGGCATGTTTTAGTGCAGAATAATGCGTGACAATCTAGGCGTGATTTTCTTTTATAACTTTATTATTTTCTTTATACCTGTTTAATCAAGACTTAGCCTGAATGTCTATGCCCACTGCCATTTTCCATGCTTACTATATAAAATAGAGCTCTCTTCTAGCGAAATATATCTTAACATACACCTTTTTTCTGAAAGTGTAGTCGGATCTTAGTCTTATTGTTGCGTAAAACCTTATTAATTCCATTAAATTACTAATCACTCAGACTTGAATAAGNCCCCGAGGGGGCCCCCGAAGAATAATTTGCGGCCTTATAGGCTTACTCGCAACTCTAAGCTGTTGCTTTTCTTTCTATCCTGAATTGAGCATTTTTCCAGCCAATGCAATAAATAACATAGTCAAACTAGCTTTTAAAAAAATCTATTCCAACAGGCGACAGCCCTGTGTAGGCCATTTATTACCCTGTGAAATATTCGAATATTCGTAAATTTTACTTCATCCTAATTTTCGAAACGCATACTTGTGAACATCCCTGACCGTTGAGTGTTCGCTCTCCGCGAGAAAGGGAGAAAGGGAGAAAAAAAGAAAGATATTAAGTCAATCTAATCATATAATCAACAACTTTTAACATGTACACAGACCTATCCCAAAGATGGTCAGTGATTCATTTCTTGTGGATCTTGCGCCACTCGTCGGTAGAAACTTCATGAATCTTGTTTTTCTCAGAATAGGGTTTAATACCCGGGACATTATCACAGAAAATATGCTTTGTTGTTATACTCCTTTGTATCCTTAGCCATACGACCTAATCCCAGACCTGCAAGTGGGTGTATATCATGTGTACATCCGTGATTGGTTGAAAGTCTTCCCACGTCATAATTTCAAGGTGATACGATTGGAGGATTGGCAAGCCGAACCTGTCAAAGTTTACAGAGATCTTCTCAACTTTCTCGATCTAAGTAAGTAAGACATCGACTATATAATCTCAAAGGCGGCGGGAAAAGACCATAAGGTTAAAAACCAAAATAATGAAAACATGAAGTTGGATAAATAAAATCAGAGCTTAGAATAATGAGGGTCATAATGGTGGGCTATCGATGTAATGCATACAACATATTAAGCCTATTATTGTCAATAGGTTTTAGAAAACATTTGACGTTCGGATTATTTTGCAGCTTTGAATCCTCTACGCAGTCATTAATAGCTCGAGTCGGTCATATCGAAAATAAGCATTGTATCTCCTTAGAAGTATTCCATTTTGTATTGACGTTATAGAGCTTTGATAAAATGTACCTCTGAAAACCGAACACAACTTCACTTTCAATCAATCAGGACCGCGAAGGCATTGTACTTGCATTTGGTTTGGTTTAGAGTTGGCTGGTTTAATCATGGACTCCATGGTTGAATCGCAACTCTTGTTGTAGATGCACTATCATGAATGTCTTTTATAGACATGTTTCATTCGCTCAAGGCATTGTTTCACAAAACCATGGAATAGAAGTGCAAGTGTACCGTGTTTGCGTGTACTCAATTCAACACACGTTTCAATGGGATGTCATTTAACTTTTATTTTGACGTTCTCGTGAAACGATGCCCAGATTTTGATATCATTAATCGGGCTTACCACTCTGGGGCCCGTTCGGGGAGTAAAAACGGACATTTAGGGAATTTTCGGCCGGTTACCGGCCGGCACCATTACGGGCGCCTTGCATTTTCACTCGACCAGTTTTCACCGGCAACTACCGGATGCCGCGGATTATGTGACCACACATGCCGTAGGAATAAAAATCAGAAGGATCCCTTACGGTCTCTATAATCCACGGCAAGCCCGCAGGGTAGGGCAAATCGTACGGGGCCCGATGTATAATGTGACCTAGGCAAAGCAACGAACGTTGACATACAATGCGAAAGACGGGACTCACGATCGAACCTTGGGTCGCTGTATGGGTACATAAAAAGCCGCCCGCTGGATCAGTTCACATTCATCTTGACATGTTTAATGCTTTGGTCATATATTGAAATATGTGTCTCCTGACATCCGAGCCTCTGTATTCACAGCTGCGTTGTACATTGAGAATGAACAGAAAAAAATCGTGATGGCCCCGTCCGGGCACCGTTCACATCCCGCACGAGACCCGTGCCTCGCGGGCCCTTCGCTGGCTCTCTACGGCCTAACGGTCAGATTAAAAAAAAAAAAAACGCCAGGAGAATTGGGAGCAGCCAACTCAACTCCACGGCGCCCATACGACTTTAAAAAAAAACATGCCCCGGCGTCCGTAGGAACTGGACTGGAGCCAAAAAAATCCCAAAATGTATGTTTTACTCGCCTTACGGGCCCTGGAGTGTATTATGTAAAAGTCCCATTAGCAGTAAACATTGTATTTCAGTAGTGTCTACCAGTGCTTAATATTGCGGTGGAAAATAGATTTAATATAATGATCGCCTGTCCAAGTTTGGCCGATCTCTAGAACTACAATATCAAGGTTCAAAATCTTTAATTTTAGCTCGTGGCTTTAAATTTCGAGGTTATCTTGTTTCCGAAACTGAAAGTTTACTCGCAGTCTTAATTTGCATCCGATATTATGATTACTGCGATAGCTACGAGCATCGTGGGCACCTAATTATGAGCCATTTGCACGGAGTTAATTTCAAGCTTTTACCAGCTTGTATGATGTAGTTATATTTAGCGCTTTCATTTCAAAAGTCATTGTTTGGTGCCGTTTAACCAGCGTTGATATCAGTGTGTCGTCGTTTAAAATCACGAGGATTTGCAAACTTGGAGGTTAAAACTATGACGGATATAGCTAATGTAAATGAAAAAGGTGTACTGTTTTCATGCAACCATACTCATGATTCGAGTTAACATTTTATTATATCTCTGCTGTACTATTCTTGCCCAGGACAACTGAGTGTGGAGGAGGAGAATAAAATACTGAAAAGGAGACGCAGTAATCAGAACCTAAGACATCATGAACAGACAAATCCAAAGACATTGAACGCCCTCAATGAATTACATAGACCGTTTAACGTGGAACTTGCCAAACTCATGGGAGACAATAAATTCAATTATCCTGATTACAATGATTCAAGTGTGTAACCATGGCAACAGTATCACGAATGCCTGCCAGTGTCATGGTTAATAAAGTGCTGAGAAATTCTATTACAATAATAATAATAATAATAGCCTAATAGTCCACTCCAAATTTTATAAAACCGAAACAGAAATTCTTTTTGCCCAATTCAACGTGAGCCCGGCAGCCACTGAGCAGCGCCAGATCGACGTTGCTCTATTCCTTATTGTTGAACTCCAAACAAGGTAGCAACAACTCCCATCTTTTAACGTCTTTTGGTGTGACGCGACCGAGGTTCGAACCCACGACCTCCCGGTTGTGAGGCGGACGCTCTACTGACTGAGCCAACACTCCGTCCATGTCCATGTCCAATACACCCGTCATGCCCGCAACCATAGCAATTATGATTCTAAGGGAAAGGATTTCTGGATGGATCGTGTTTTAATAAAAGATAACCCAACATTTCAATTCTGAATAATAATATGTTGAGAAATATGAAACTCATAATTTTTTTGTATATTCTTATTTAAACTTTTCAGTCTTTTTCTGGAGAGAAAAAAAAACATCGTTTTGTTCTAGTTTTGGGGTTGAAATAAGTGTTTAGTGCGGTAATATCTTTTTGTTATGTGATTGTGATATATTTTCGTCCTATACATTGTGACATAATGAACAACAAATTGTATCTTTTAATTTTTTTATAGTTTATCAAAGGATAAAAAAGCTTTGTTCTAATAATGTTGCAGTTTTTTTATGCACTATGTAATTTACGAAAAAGAATCGGAGTTTTGAGAAATAAAATCATTGAATTTACAAAAATTGTGACCTTGAATTATAAGAATATTTTGCTGCAAAATATGATACTATTCGCATGATTTTATTGGTATTAATCTGAGAATGTAATGTAACGTGTGTTAGAGGAATGGGGTAGCACTTGCCTTGATTTGTGAACAAACGAATCGGGTAGAGAGAGGCATATTGCTCCGTTTAGTCTCATTTCACAACGCCCCCTATCGTAAGAGTCAGCAGCATAACATGTTAGCCTATGGAATGTTAAAAATGTTCCAGTTAGGCACAAAATGGTGAATAGTGCTTTGTTGGGCAAGCACAAAAAAAAAAATATGTACACCATTTGTTCACCAACTGAATCCAAAATGGCCAAACTCTGTGCATATGTTGCTCCGAGTCTCTTGATAGAATAGCAAAAGTGTTCTAAAAAGTGTTCTAACATCGTAATTTAATGTGAATACGTACATGCAATGTGGAATTTAACGTAATTTTGTATTTTGTTTTTCCTTCTTCTACTAATTCACTATTGTCACCAATATTTTTCCCTCTCTTTCCCTCTGTCTTACTCTCATCTCTTTATACGCCCTCTTGGGAAATTCTTTATTGTATGTTACATGTACCATCGCAATACTTTTTTTCTTTTCACCGTTAATCTTTTAAAACCCAGTCTTATGCATTTTCATTTTCTTTTTTTTAAAGGAATCACACGAAGAAGCTAAAGTGTATCAAATTGATGCAAAATTCATATCATTGCGAAGGGGAAGCCTCACTGATCAAATACAACAAATTTCCTCTTGAAAATATGTTTGGGGCCCGCAGAAATCAACTTTAAAAAATGTCAGGTTTGAGATCCAGATTTACTGCCTTCAGCAATGCTTGGTATGACGTTATTATTGTGACGTACCACCCTGGGCACGGCTAGCTAGCCGCAAAACAAAGCGAGGCGCGCGCATTGTAAATACACGCAACTCCTCGACTGTTTGTAAAATTCGAAGCATACTATCTTGATATCAAAATGTCGGCTTTAGACGAGAAAATTGAACTACTAGATATGTAAATTGAATTCAGTAAGGAAAGCGATTCCGCTGACAGCGATGATGATGATGGGGAGGTAGGAGAGTTGGGAGGAGAAGAAGGAGAAGAGGAAGAAGAGGAAGAACTCGACGATGATGGTAGAGATATGCCGCGACTCTACCAGCACGAACCCGAGCTGCTGAAGCCGGTGAACTAGATATTTTTTGAACAAACATTAATATGTCAATCTATTGCCACTTTCATAAACAACAATTTGCTACTAATCAGCATACAAATTTATACATCAAATATTCATGTTGGTGATAGTACTTGCGCAATAATCACAAAGGGGTAGAAAATATGTTCTTTCATGGCAGCTGGTATTTATTGTTATTTCAGTTTAAATAAGACATTGTTATAAATATGTTGCATATTAAACTTATAAACATAAAAGTGAAATGTTAATTATTTAGTGTCTTCAACTAGAACAGTAGCGGTGGTAATGGTTGATGCTGATGGTTGCAGTTGGGAATTGTAGATGTGGTGGTGATGATGACAGTGAATATGTTGTTGACAATGATATTGGTAGGGTTTGATTGGGGAACTTTATATGCTTATTGCATTGACAATATTGACAGGGCAGGACAAGGGGGTTAGGGTTATGGTTAGATGGTGGTGATTACTATATCATGATGTTGATGATGATAATGATGAGGATGGTGATGATGATGATGATAAAGATAATAATTGTGATGAGGCAATAGCGTAGATGATGGTGGAGGACAAGGGTTTGCAGCGTTGGTGATGTGATTGGTAGTGCATGATCAAAATGATTCACTTGAGACACTGCCGATAATTTGTTTTGGTTTTTTGTTGTAAAAGTTCAGATCCTATATAACCAACAACAACAAAAAAGCACTCATCGATATCAACAACCTAAACTGACCATGACTCATGAAGTACTTTTCCGGTTATTTGCCAGAAATATGCAGAAATCGGTCAATGCTTATTATTCCAAATATGACAAACTTTCATTGTGGTCTCCAACACCAGGATAGACGAATTTCGTTTAAGAGCACTGTAGTTTATGTCGGCCAGAACTGGGGGGCTTCCAATAGTAAGAAAAGAGGATTCCATGGCCTATGTAATGAGTCAGGTGCGTTGAGATTTTGATGCTTTTGTTAGGGATGCATGACGCCCCCCCCCCCCCCCCCCCCTCCTCAGTTAGAAATCAGCATAAAAACAGCACCTGAACTGAATTGGTTTATACCTTTCATCTCTGATTTTTCCCAATCGGAGCATCTACTCATCACAATATCATACCTTATCACATTAAAAACATTTCAGAAAGAGGTTCCATATTTTGTGGTTTGGCCCAGTAACTTTTGATGCAGAACCCTAACAATCATACCAATTATATGAGCAGAAAGAGAGGGGTGTTCTGAGGCGATGCGCTGCACCTTGGAGTGTATACGAAACGTGCAACATCAGCTCCCCGGAGCGACTCGGGCACTGAGCTACACAGGGCCCGCTATAACTGGAGTCGTCAAACACGCAAATGTAACTTATTCTAAACCACGTTTAGACCCTATAATTCCATCATAAAGAGTAAGATAATACCGCAAATGTTTTCTATAACGTTTCAAGATTACATATTCCTGAATGAAATGTAAAATATTGCGAAAGAACGACAAAATTAGTAACGATCAAATTGCCTTAGATATAGGTCTAGAATATAGGTGAACAAGTGCAAATCTATCTAGCTGGCCGAGTGCATCCAGGGTTTGACGTCATAATTCCGAGCTCGCCAGCTCGTGTGTTTGGCCTACTTCCGGGGTTCAGGGGTCCGAAAAGGGGTCTTGACAAAACTGAATTTTACGCCTTTCCATGATATCTATATGATTTCTAAGCAAGTTATTCGTGTTCTACATAAGATAATCTTTCCATCCATATGTTATTCGTTCTAATTATCAGTTGTAATTGATTTTTCTTCGTGTGATTCCTTTAATGGACTCTCGGTCTCTGCCTGATTTAGTTATTTCACAGCCCGAGAGTCCTCTTTTGATGTTATTGTAATGATGTATAATTATTGTTTTTATTGTTTATGTTTTCTTTTTTCAAATTTTAGTGATGATAGTTTAGTTATTTGATATTTTAACTCATGTAACTTGTGTATGTTACTGCTATTTTATTATGTATATTTGATTTAAATTTAATTTTGTATCCAAGACAGGTGTCAGTCTTCGGACTGTTTGCTCTTCGTTTTTGATGTGTTTTGATTTCAGTAAAATCCTATATTATATAATCTAAATGATTTTCGTTTCCAGTTATGTTTATATATGTCTGTTACTTTAATTCTATTGAATTTCATTAACCCTATTCATGACTTATGAACTGCTGTATTGATTTTGGGAATGGTTGTATTCACTTGCACTGAAATCTATAAATAAATATTTGAAATTCAAATGTTCTTGCTGTCAAGAATGATAATTTCCACATCATTTGTTTTTTCGTTGGTGTTGTAGTACTGAATAAAAGCATAAATGTGACAGTTAGCCAATTATAGTTAGTGGACAGGGCTGTTAGTGAACTAGAAAGCAATCAATTTCAATTCAATTCAGTTATTGAACCATCAAAATATATACAATCAAAATAAGTTAAATCAAATATTTGCAGAACTCAATGATGGTTTGGTGACACTGGAGAACGCATGGCTTATAAAAAGGGGCCACCAAATTGGAATCCATAAAAAGATCAACAATACTTATAAAAAGCAAATCACCATCGAACATATAATATAAACAAGGAAAAAGAGAAGTACACTTCTTGCAGCAGCAGCAAAATCTATATCTACATGTATATGAGGGCAAAGAGAAAATAAGAGCGAATAAGAATATCAAGAATATATTATAAATAATTTAAGATTTCCCTGCTTAGCTTTTTGAATCTGGAAAGGGTTGAACAGATTTTGATATCGTTGGGGAGTTTATTCCATAACTTAGGAAAATGAATTTTAAATGAATTTGAGGCAACGGAAGAGTGTAGTAAGAATGAATTGAGGAATTCAAAACAAAGATATCGCCAAGAAGAGGAGGCAAGATTTAGGAATGAATTGTATACATAAACACAAGGGAATTCAAGGTTATCAAGTCCTTAGTGGTAATATATTTGACTGTGAAATTAAAGAATTTGTATGACTATTCTTTGAAGGGAGCATTTAAAGTCTGTGATTCGTATCGCTTTCTTTTTAAAATGCATTATCTAAATGAGTTTTAAAGATGTGACCTCACACAATATTTCAAATGAGGGAGTATAATGCTATTGTAGAGAGTGGTCAGAACTGACTGGGACACACAAACTCTTAATTTAGAGAGGACACCAATAGATCTTGATATTTTTGTCCAAATTGAGCTACGATGTGGCTTTCAAGAAAGATATTCAATCAGAATTACACCTAAAAACTGCATATTACCAACCTTTGCTATAACATTACCACCATGGCAAATTCAACTATACAACTTTCAAAAGTAAAAGTGCTTA
>BEXV01001385.1:81047-92405 GCA_003118195.1 Hemicentrotus pulcherrimus
TATATCAACTGTTTACGCCATTGGACGAGAATGGATTAAGACTTTTCCGTATGCTGCGGAACCCCCCTACACCAACGCTGATCTTATGCACGCTCTCCAACCCAACGCTAAGTTTATTCTAATGATACGCAACCCAACAAAGAGGTACGTGTTTATAGCCCTATCGTATATCAGAGGAAGACCACCCCCCCCCCAAAAAAAAGGGGTAGGGGTTATCACATTTTCGTTGCTACTTTACTCAAAAGATTTTTGACGAACCAAAAAATAAATAAAAACATTATAACTTTCATTATGCCTTTCGGGTGCGGGCTATTTGATTCCTTTTACCCGCTAGCATGGTAGCAATTCTTGAAATGCTTCGAATGATTGCATCACCAACCCAGAAAGAACAGAAATATCAATAATAGAATAGTTGATTTGTTCCCAGGCAATCTTAGTATTGAACCATTTTTCTTATATTAATTAAGAGTCAGTGACCTTGCAGGTAGGTCTAATCCCCCTGGCCGAACTCGTGCAGACGGGCTGAAATCTATCCATTTTCAAAAATATTCAAATTGATGGCGGTGGGCAACAATCTTCATAGTCATGATCAAAGCATTAGTAAAAAGTATTCGAAAATGTTGAATCGTCAGAACAATGCTGCTTGTGATATTTGTGATTGCTTCATGTTCACTTCTACCCGCAGAGATCATTGTAGTAGTAACTTTGTTAGTTGTTGATGCGGTTTAGTAATAAGATCGAACTTTCTCTTTCTCTTTCTCTCTCTCCCCCTCTCTCTATTTATTTGTTTATCTCACCCTCACTGTCTCTCTCTCTATTTATTTATCTCGCCCTCTGTTTCTCTCTCTCTCTCTCTCTCTCTCTCTCTCTCTCTCTATATATATATATGTATATATATATATATATATCTCCTGTCCACATACACCGGCATGAATACAGAGCCGACTAGTTATTCTGGTATCTAAACAACAGCCCGGGGGACGGAGACAAATGGCACCAAAAAGTTACCAAATACATCCAGTGTTTCAAAAAATGCGTCCAAGAGCAAAACCTAAGTTTCTGCGCATATGCTTCAGACTGTGTGAGTTATTGTATGCGGATCGTCCCGAATGTATAAATCATAAATTATTTAGTTTAACCATTATGTTTTAAGTCAAAATCCTAGGTATTTAAAGTTAAAGCTTTCATATACTTTGCCCCCTCCCCCTCCCCCTCTCCCCTCCCCAGTAGTAGGCCACCTATCACCATATTCGAACATTACATTTTACAAAATTCCCATTTTCGGAACGCACACTCGTAAACATCTCTGGCCTAGGAACAAGTACTTGTTCTCCACGAGAGAGAGAGAGAGAGAGAGAGAGAGAGAGAGAGAATGATTCAATGTAATTACCATCAAATAACAACATCAACAACTTTTAACATATACACAGATCTACCAAAAAGATGGTCAATACTCATTTTGTTGTGACTCTTGCAACTCGTCAGTAAAATTGCGATAAATTTTGTTTTTCTCAGAACATTGTTACACAAGACATTATCACAGAAATATGCTTTGTTATGATACTCCTTTGCATCCTCAGCCCTACGACTTAATCCCAGACCTGCAAGTGGGTGTTTATCAAGTGTACATCCGTGATTGGTTGAAAGTCTTCCCATGTGATAATTTCAAGGTGATACGATTGGAGGATTGGCAAGCCGAACCTGTCAAAGTTTACAGAGATCTTCTCAACTTTCTCGATCTAAGTGAGTAAGACATTGATTGTATATTCTCAAAGGCGGCGGGAAAAGACCATGAGATTTAAAACCAACAAATATGACAATATTAAATTGAAGAGAAAAGAATCAGTGCTTAAAATTAGAATATTTACAATGATGTGCAATCGATGTAATGCAGGCAAGTTTATACATATTATAATAAATAGGTCTTAGACAAAATTCGACGTTCGGATTAATTTGAAGCTTTGAATCCTTCACACAGTCATCATAGTTCGAGTCGGTCATATCGAAAATAAGCATTTTATCTCACCAAAAGTACTCTATTTTGTATTGACGTTATGGAACTCCAGGAACAGTTTGATAAAATGAACCTCTGAAAACCGAACACAACTTTACTTTCAATCAGAACCGCTAAGACATTTGCATTTGATTGCATTTGATTGCATTTGATTGCATTTGATTTGGTTTAGAGTTGGTTGGTTTGACCATGAACTCCACGGTTTAATCGCAACTCTTGTTCTAAATGCACCATCATGACTTGTGTCTTGTATAGGCTTGTATCGATCGCTCAAGGCATCGTTTTACAAACCCATGGAAGTGTTTGCGTGTATTAAATTAACCACACGTTTCAATGAGATATCGATGAGCTTATACCTTGACGATCTCGTGAAACGATGTTTCAAACGATGTTTAGATGTTGATATAATTTACATCTAGGCGACAGATTTACAATGCGAACGACGGGACTCAGGATCGAACATTGGGTCGATGTATGGCTACGCCAAAAGCCGGCCGCTAAACCAGTTCATATCCAGCCTTAAGCATTTTTAGTGTTAAACATGTACTTCAGTTGCGTCTACCAGTGTTTAAGATTGCGCTGGAAACTAAATGATCGCCTGTCCACGTTTGGTCGATCTCTAGAACTACATTAGGGACTTTTAGATTGAGTGGACGAGAACAAGACGAACGCCGACTGGTCATGTGTGTCGACGTACTCAACTGCCCATGTTGACTACAATTAGAAAAACTTTTAGATTGCACTCGACGCTATACATGCATGCAGGAACTAACACTATGAACATGACGGACAAAGAAAGAGGACACAATATACAGATCCTCATTCTACCCTCAACAATTGCTGTGGTAGACAAAAGAACATCCCTTCACTGCTATTAAGTAAGAATGTGTAGAACAGGTGAATTCGCATGTGACACCTGTTCTACACATTTTTACATAATAGCAGGGAAGAGATGTTGCTTTGTCTACCCGAGGAAGTGTATATTTTATGCGCACGCGGCTCACTAGTACCGTACTAGATTTAGGAAACTCAATGTTGACGCATTCTCGATCGCCGACTGAAACGACGTGACGCATGCGCAGTGCCTTAAAATGACGTCACACGTTGCAGTCAAAGCTGTCGACGTGCAAATCTAAAAGTCCCTAATACCAAGGTTCAACGACGGTTCAAATACTCAAATTTTAGCTCGTAGTTTCAAACTTCGAGGTTATCTTTCAGTCAAGAACCGTGCGGACGCACTCTTAGTTTCGGAAACTGAAAGTTTATTCGCAGTTTTAAACGCAGGAGATCTTATGATAAGTGCGATAACCTAATTATGAGCCGTATGCACGCAGTTAATTTCAAGCTTTTACCAGCTTGTACGGTGTATTTATATCTATCACTTTCATTGCAAAATTTATCGTTCGATTTAAACCATAGTTGATGTTAGTGTGTCGTTGTTTAAAACCACGAGTATTTGCAAACTCGGAGGTTAATACTATGACGGGGCCGTGCGAATATATGTAATGTCTCTGAAAATGGTATACTGTTTTCATGCAACCATACTCATGATTCGAGTAAATATTTATTATACCTCTGTTGTGCTTTTCTTAACCAGGGCAACTGAGTGTGGATGAGGAGAATAGAATACTGAAAAGGAGACGCAGTAATCAGAACCAAAGACATCATGAACAGACAAATCCAAAGACAATGAACGCCCTCAATGAATTACATAGACCGTTTAACGTGGAACTTGCCAAACTCATGGGAGACAATAAATTCAATTATCCTGATTACAAAGGTTCAAGCGTGTAACCATGGTAACAATATCATGAATGCCTGCCAGTGAAATGGTTAATTTAATAAAGTACTGAGCAAATCCATGATAAATATTAATCATATCCCATGCACCCGTCATGCCCGCAACTTTAGTAATAATAATTTACTGCAAAAAAAAAAAATACATTAAAAATGACTTGAAATGAAACAAAATTGTGCTCTCGAACTTTTGAATTACAGTTTTATATTCTAGTACAGTCTTTTACTTGGAATCCTCAAAATGTAAATTTGGTAGCAGGGAAACAAACATGAATAACAGAACGATGGATCAGCAGAGTTTGGCCATCCTGGTTCGAGTTGGGCACAAATTGGCGATTACTACATGAACTTTGTTTTGGGAGCACTAAAACAATACTGTATAAGGTGTGAGTCAAAACAAAATTTACACCTAGAAAATTGCTAATTATTTAAAAAATCATCTTTGAACAGTAAATTGCTATTCATCTCATGAAAGAGTGTGTAATACCAAATCATTTGGTATCATTTTTGTGTGGTTTGTGTTCACGCTTGGATGAACAGGAGGCATTGTTTGCAAAAATCGACTTGCACCAAAGTGATGTCTACAGTATGTATTATGTTGGGATTAGCGGAGAGAGAGAATGAATTGAATGTATCAAATGAAATGCATCGTTGATATATTTGATATGTGTGGCATGATTAATTTTGTTAGAGATGTTATTTGGATCAGTAAAGGCCGAATTAATACCCAAATCCAATTGTTTTTTTTCAAACGTCACATAAGCAACTACATAAGCAATCTCACAATGCCTCCTGTTCATCCAAGCGCGAACAGATACCACACAAAAAGATTCTAAATGATTTGGGATAAAACACTCTTTCATAAGATGTCAATAATTTACTGTTCATAGATGATTTTTAGGTGTAAACTTTTTTTGGACTCACACTGTATACGCCATGTTAGGACCAACTGAATTGGCCAAACTCTGTGCATAGATTGCTCTGAGTCTCTTGATAGAATAGCAAACGTTTCAGAAAAGTGTTATAATATCGTAATTTAATGTGAATAAGTTCATGTACTTTGGAATGTAAGATAATCTTGGTTTTGCTTCTTCTATCAATTTAAAATTGTCACCAATAATCTTAATGATTTTCGTTTTGAGTTATGTTTATTAAGAATATGTTTCTGTCACTTGAATTCCGTTACTTGAATTCCATTCAATTTAATTAAGTGTCGATTCATGAACTGCTGTATTTATTATGAGAATTATTGCATTCCCTTGCACTGAAATCGATAGATTAACATTTGAAATTTGAATATTCGAGTTTTGTTTATATTATGCTATGTTACTTGAATTCCATTTAATTTCATTAACTCCATTCATGACTTATGAACGGCTGTGTTTATTTTGGGAACTGTTGTATTTACTTGCACTGAATTTTTTTGCCCCGAATTATGGAAAAATTTTAACAATAATTTATGCCTACTAGATCTAGATAAAAGTATACATTCTCAGATGTTATTGAATAATAATTTATGACTGTTTGTTTTGCTTGGCTGCTAATTCATGTGTATGCTACTATGCTAATCTACTCGGGGACCTGCGTCATTAAGTCATAACTGACAGTAATGAGGAATAATGCCTCATAAAAGTGCAGTAATAAAGCATATCGACAAGGTTTTGATCCTGGGGGCTCACAGTAATGGGGCCATTGCTTAGCCACTGAATCATGACTGTACGCAGCGGGCCCTAGGGTACGTCGACGCCCCCGCAAGTACAAAAAAAAAGAAGAAAGAAAATACAATAGATTTTCAATAATTCATTGCATTTTCCCCCGGTCCCCAACATAAAAAATTCCTCTGTAGGGCAATGCATTATGGGTCAAGGCATGCCCACATACAGATGTTTTTTTATCTTAGGGGTCGGGGCATGAAAGAGGAGGATCTAAGCTTTCCAGATTGTTTTTATCCTAGGGGTCGGGGCATGAAAGAGAAGGATCTAAGCTTTCCAGATTTTATTTATCTTAGGGGTCGGGGCATGAAAGAGAAGGATCTAAGCTTTCCAGATTTTATTTATTATAAATGTGACTAAGTTATGATAAAACATCGATAATTCTCGGTTTCATTTTTTTTCTGGGACGCACTGCATATGGAGCTGATCCTGATTTTTAAGAAAAACAATGTGCCTGTATAATAATTATAAAGTTACAATACGTGCATAAGAGTATAGACCATTTTAGGGTGGTGATTATAAATAAAAAGGAATCCTCGGCAATTCATATCAAAACTAAATTGTACTAATGACATAACATGAAAAGTGACGTTGTATTGAATTATGCTGCGAACCTAAAACATTAATAAGGCTGGACAAGCTGTTCTTGCCTCCAATCTACGCCACTTTATTTAGCGACCTCAAGTGCCACCTACACCTACTCAGCAAAGGTCCTACGCTGAAGTCGTAGGATCTTCAACGCAGGATTTCGAGATGATTGCACCATGGACAGGGGTGACACGAGCATCTACGTCTCGTCATGGCAACTTGCAGTTAAACTCTGTCTCTAGTACTGGCATACTACATCATAATCTTCAGGCACAATCTCATGAACTGAGTAAGATTAGTAACATTAATCAGTTAGAAGGTGGTTCAGTTCCTCCGTTTAAAAACAGGGGCTTAAAATTTGCTCATTTGAATATTCATAGCTTAGTTGCTAAGATTGACGAACTTAGATTACTTCTGAGAAATGCATCATTTGATGTTATTGGTTTAAATGAAACATTTTGCGACTCCATAATTGATGATTCTGAATTGTATATAGATGATTATATTTTATTACGTAGAGACCGTACGAGACATGGTGGTGGTGTGGCTGTATACATATCCAAGAGGTTCAATTATAAAAGAAGGGATGATTTGATGTCATCTACTTTAGAATGCCTTTGGTTTGAATTACATTATCCAAATAAGTCTCCCATCCTAGTTGGAGAGTTTTACAGACCTCCAAATTCTCACGTTGATTTCTTTGAAGAATTAGACGGAAATTTTGACTCTGCTCTCTCGGAAGATATGAGCTGTATTATTTTAGGTGATTTCAATTGTGATTGTATGCCACACCAACTTGATCTGAATACTGAAAAGTTAATGTTTTATACAAATATGTACGGGCTAAGTCAGCTAATTGATACTGCCACAAGAGTTACAAATACCTCATCTAGTTTAATTGATTTGATATTTGTATCAGACAAGGAACTTTACAATGAATGTGGAATATTTGAAACTAGCATAAGTGATCATTATTTGGTGTATACGGTTCGCGATTTTAGTGCAAAGATCCATAAAAAATCAGAATACGCAGAATTTCGCTCGTTTAAAAATCTTGACGAGGAGAAATTTTACAGTGAATTGAGAAGTACTCCTTGGCAGGTCATAAAAGATATAGATAATGTTGATGTTGCGTGGAATATGTGGTTGACTCTATTCAATAATATAATCAACAAACACATACCACTATGTAAAAAGCGGATAAGAAAGAAGGCATGTCCATGGATATCTGACGAGATTGTTAAGCTTATGACGGAACGTGATAAAGTTCTCAAAGCTGCTAAAGCTAACAAAAGTGATGATCTTTGGGACAACTACAAATATCTAAAGAATTCAGTTATTCATCTCTTGAGGAAAAGAAAAAGAGAATATAATGCAGACCAGATCTCGCAAAATCATAACAATAGTAAGCAAATGTGGAGATGTTTGAGAAACCTTGTGCCTAAGTCATTACCTATATCTCCCAATAGCATTAATGTTGATGGTGCTAATGTGTCAGACAATGCAAATATTGCTGAAGCTTTTAATGACTTTTTCATTTCTAATGCTACTAAGATTACAAAGGATCTGCGAAGGAATACGTCTCAACTGAGGGTAGACGAAGACAATTATATTGGTCCAACTCATTCGCAATTCAATTTGAATTTGATCACTGAGGATTTTGTATTGAAACAAATTAATAATCTGAGTATAGATAAAGCAACTGGTGAAGATCACATCAGCTGTAAACTTTTAAAGATGACAAAGAATGTTATCGCAGAGTCTCTTTGTGATATCATTAACAAATCCCTGTCTACAGGAGTTGTTCCACGTGAATGGAAAAAGGCTCGGGTAGTACCAATATTCAAATCTGGAGATATTTCTTCTTTGAATAACTACCGCCCCATTTCAATATTACCTATTGTGAGTAAAATTATAGAAAGGGCCGTCCACCAACAACTCAGTGAATTCTTGGACGAGAATCAATTATTACACCCTAATCAGTCTGGGTTTAGACCTAAACATTCAACAGCTACTGCCCTTGCAAAACTTGTAAATCAATGGTCGTTGAATATTGATAACAAAGAAATTTCTGGAGTTGCCTTCATAGATCTTCGTAAGGCTTTTGATACTGTTGACCATGAGCTACTTCTACATAAACTAGCTTGTATAGGTTGTAGTAAAAGGACTATTTATTGGTTCAAATCATATTTAGGGGATCGACAACAAGTGACCCAATTCAAAGGAGCCAAGTCGCATCCATCAACCATCAAATTAGGTGTGCCACAAGGTTCAATTCTTGGTCCCCTTTTATTTTCAATATATGTTAATAGTCTACCTGAATGTACTCCTGAAGGTATCATAGATATGTATGCTGACGATACGACACTTACCGTCAGTGATAATGATGCAACTGCTGTGGAAGGAAAATTAACTGTTGCATTAAACAGAGTCATGGCATGGATTAAAGAAAATCGTCTTGTTCTTAACACTGAAAAAACTTGTGTCATGGTAATAGGCTCTCCTGCCAATCTCAAGAAAATTGAATCTTTCACCATTTCATTAAACGGCAATTTGATCAAAAGAGTTCAATTCACCAAATGCTTAGGACTTTTGATAGATGAAGAATTGAAATGGTCTAAACAAATCGATAACGTAAGTAAACTTACCCAGAAAAACATTAGCATGATAAAGAGAGCAAAGAGTTTTTTGCCTCAACAATCCTTAAAGTTACTTTATAACAGTCTAGTGTTGCCACGATTAGATTACTGCTCTGTTGTATGGTCGAACAGATTTCATTCTCATACAACTAAGCTGCAAAAAATTCAAAAGAGGGCCGCAAGAATAATATTGAACAAGACATATGACACACCGTCGGCTGATTTGTTCACAAGTCTTAAATGGATGACACTAGACAAGCGGTTTGAGTTAAGTCGCGTTATGATGATATATAAATGCGTTCATAACTTAGCACCTTCTTACCTTCAGGTAGGCTTAATCAATCCTAATGATGTACATGAGCATCATACAAGGCAAATAGACAGTGGATGTTTACGTGTGCCTAGATTTCACACTGATTGTTATAAGTGTAGCCCAATTGTTTCTTCCATATTTGAATGGAATAAGCTAGATAATTCGTTGAGAACGGCTTCCTCTGTCAATTCATTTAAGAGATTGTTTAAACAAAGTTGTAATTTGTGAATGGCTCTGCCGAACATACACTACGTGCATGTTCTGTAATAATTACATGACTAAGTTCACATAATTGTGACTTAATTATATTTTCCTATTGCCATTACTGTTTACTAGGTTAATGATATATGTTTATTTTACAAACGAGTATTATTTTTGTAACTAGTCTGTATAAATGTTTTAAACGATGATATATAGATCTATACCATGGACCGTTCACGATTGATAATGCTTTTCATACTTAAATATTATTACCGGTACATGTTAATTATGATCAAGTTTAAAGGTCACCCGACACCATTAAATTAATTATTAATTAATCAATACATAATACAAGCATCAAACACACGATAATAACTACTTTGAAAAATTAACCTCGGGCAGTCTCGATAGCCTTGTAGAGAAAGAAACATGTGTTGAATAATGTTGAGGTTCATGAAATGTGCTTAAATCGAAAGGAAGAATACACCACTGCATCCAAGCATGACCAACTCAACATCATTCAAAACAAAATCCATCCTCAGACAAATGAAGAATTCACTGGTGACAATAACAATCTAATTTGCAATGTTTTACTTTTGACTCGTCCCCCTCACCATATTCATGTGCACTGCACATTCCATGATTACATAATCATTAACAAATGTGGCATCATTGTGAAGGGGAATAAATAGGCTTTTCAATGATACCATCATCAAGTATGATGATACAACAGAGGGACCAACGCTAAAACTTGAATTTTAGTGAGCAGTTTCTTATGAAAACCAATTCTTTCAAGATGGGTTTATCAATGCTTATGCTAAGTTCACACCGACGCCGATTGCCGCGCTTTAAATCGGCGATCAATGCGGCGTCATTTTTTCAAAAAATCTCACGATCTCCAGAGATATGTTATGCTAAGTTCACACCGACGCCGCATTGATGGCACATTAAATCGGCGAGCAAAGCGGCAGCGAAGCGTAACAAAGCTTAATTAAAGCGTAACGACCGTAATAGGGCGTGAGAAAGCTTTGAGCAATTCGGGACATTCGGCAAGAGCGCCAAAAATTTAAACTTGATTTAAGCTTTCCTACGCTTTGAGCAAATCTTTGGTAAGCTTTGTGACGCTTTGATAAGCTTTAATACGCTCTCCCCGCTTTACGCAATGCGTGACAGATCGCCTCAAATTTTTAAACAGTTTAAAAAATGTTGGCGCTCTTACCGAATGTCCTGAATTGCTCAAAGCTTTCTCACGCTCTATTACGGTCATTACGCTTTAATAAAGCTTTGTTACGCTTTGCCGCCGCTTTGCATGCCGATTTAATGCGCCATCAATGCGGCGTCGGTGTGAACTTAGCATTACGGTGGCAAAGAACGCACAAAATTGTAACACTATAACATCGCTAAGTAAGCTTTAGCTGGAAGTCATAGGTGAATTAATTTCACGGTTGCAGTTTTCAGGTGGTGAACTCAACGCTTTTCTATGATCAAGGTTTCCCAAATTTTCTTGAATTTGAGTCCAGCGCTTTCCTTTCCGACACCTACGTTTCCTGCTGTCGGACTAGCCTGCTCCAAAGGCATCATCGCCGGCTCTTCGGCCTTCATCTTTAGAAATTTCAAAACTCTCTGTACCAGGCCGTCATCAGCAGTCTTGCGAAAGTTTGAAACATGCGTGAAAAAATCCAGCAATAAATTACCCTCACGCGAAGTTTCATCGAAGACTTCGGTCATGTCAAAGAGTATAGGGTTGGCGAGGCGGGAGAATGGTATGCTCATATTGCAAAGGGCACCAGTTACGTCGGAAAAGGTGACCCATTTGTTGAGGGTAAACATTTGTTGCAGTTCTGGGAAGTCTTCAAACAACCTTTGTCCACTGGTTTTATCTGCAATATGATCACAAAAAAAATCGAATCCACTGTCATGTCATGCAGAATCCAAATACAACGAAATATCTCCCATCAAAGTTATACGAATTCCATCAATGCTTGAGCGCATCATGGCATTAATACTTGTGTTTATAATTGGTTATACCCAAGTCACACCGAAGAGAAAGACAAAAGACAAAGAAAAGAAAGAAAAAGAAGAAGAAGAAGAAGA
>BEXV01001385.1:97431-112435 GCA_003118195.1 Hemicentrotus pulcherrimus
GGGGGGGGGGGGGGGGGGGTTGCGGCAACTAACCCAAAATCACAAATGGAAATGAAGTGCATGCGACCGCATATCATTCTAACTTAACATCATGATTGAATGGTTATATAAATAATTGAGATTCACATGATAAAGAAATAAATATTACCAACAAATTAATAATAGTTATATACTGGGGTACATAGGTTTTGTTTTGTTTCCTATCAAAGTTGAAAAGTGGTATTCAGAGAGTATGCGGACTCTTTATAGACTTTTTTCTTTCTTTCTTTTTCGATACAGACTAACGGCGGTATAGGCCTATGAGCACATTATGAACTTGTGCTCAGCTGTTAAGCTGTTGGTTAAGAAATTTCTGAAAATACACCCCCAAACATTTTGACAATAAAATGTTATTAATTAATTAATTACGATTATTCTCTAAATGCCTTATTGGATCAACTAGCTCCCAGAAAAACAAGAACTATAGTTGTCAAACCCAGGTATCCTTGGATGACTGATGATATCCGAGAGGCAAAGTGCCTCAGACGGAGACTAAAACTGAATCCGATCGGTCTGTATTTATTAAGCAGAGACAAATAGTATCTCATCTCGTTAACCAGGCGCAAAAACATCACTACACATCTGCAGTAGCAGACTGCAGTGGCGATCAGAAACGTCTGTTTCAAATTATAAATAAACTCTTGAATAGAAAGAAAGATCAAATTCTTCCTAGTAATGTGTCTGATCAAGACTTGGCAAATCGTTTTTCTGATTTCTTTATGAATAAAGTTACCAATATTCGTCGAATTCTTGACGCTCGTGATAGTACAGATTATCAGTCAGTGTCAGAAAGGGCCACTCCCTATTTGTCTGACTTTTCACCAGTCACAACTAGTGAGGTTCGGAAAGTCATGAATTCTCCACCATCTACATGTGAACTAGATCCTATTCCAACCTGTTTGATCAAAGATTTTTCTAATGAATTCACCCCATACATCACAGAGATTGTAAATTCATCTCTATACGTTCTGGCATCTTTCCTGATTGTCTGCAACATGCACTCATTAAACCTCACCTAAAGAAACCAAGCCTTGATAAACAAGAGCTAAAAAATTATCGTCCCATGGCAAATTTAAAGTATCTTGGAAAGGTAATTGAACGTATAGTATCTACGCGTCTTCAGTCCAGCATAAATGACAAAAACCTTCATAACCCCTTTCAATCGGCCTACAAGGTGAACCACAGTGTGGAGACGGCACTATTGAAAGTACAAAATGACATTTTAATAGAAATGGATAAGGGGAAAGTTATTGCATTAGTTTTGTTAGATCTCAGCTGCGCCTTCGATACTGTCGACCACAATATCTTAATCGACAGACTAAAACAGGTTAGCATTGGTGGAACATGTCTTCATTGGTTTCGTTCCTACCTTTCAAATCGATTTCAAGCGGTACAACTTCATCGGTTGTTAATCTTCTGTTTTCTGTGCCCCAAGGACTCTGTTTTGGGTCCCCATCTGTTTAATGTATATACCTTACCACTTCATGAGATAATCAGTAAACACAATATAAGCTATCATATGTATGCAGACGATCTACAATTATATTTTTCGTGTCTTCCTATTCAGGACCAGGTAGAAAAACGTGTTGAAGATCTTGAAAGTTGTATTCGTGATGTACGGAAATTGATGAATGATTGCTATCTCAAACTAAATGACGATAAAACTGAATTTCTCTAGCTAGGCTCCAGACAACAACTTTCCAAGATTGTTATAACTCCTATACGTGTTGGTTCTGCACACATTGCTCCTTCGGATAAGGCAAGAAATCTTGTTGTTATTTTCGATACAAGCATGTCCTGATGCACATATTTCAAAATGTGTGAAAGCTGCCAATTAGCATCTTCGTAATCTTCGCGCTATAAGGAATTTGTTAACCCCCCAAACAACTCAACAATTGATTCATGCTTTTGTAACATCTCATCTCGATAACTGTAACCAGGGACTTGATAGACAAGGACTGGAATCAAGCCGCTCTCCTTTGACCCCATGCTCCACGCCGCCGAAAAGTTATGCGCTAATCTGCAGCTGGTAGAATAAAAGAGCACATGAAATTTCAGGATTTAGAATTCCTACATCAGAAAATGGTATCACAGCAATTGTTCGCTGTCCCTTCCAATTATTTATCATCCACTGTTGAATGTGTAAAGAGTAGAACAAGCGAACACAAACTTGTGTAATTTCAACCTTTTTTAAAGTTGAAAAATACAAAAAACACGCGAAAACACGCATTAGCGAACTAAATGTTATTGAAGATTGTAAATCATGGATCAAATAACGGGACATTAAAGCATGCACAAATTAGCGCATCATCCTAAAATATTGAGTTTTTGTCAGGATGTAATTTTTCTTTTACCAACTCTGGCACACAAATTATAGGAAGGACGGAGTTCTAAATTTGAAAATTTGTTTGATGCACTATTCCCAATACAATCCCCATATAAAGTTTTTGATTTACACTGAAATTTTGCCGGTAATTTGATATTTTGTAATAAATGTAAAACTGGTGCCTGGCTTCCGAAAGTCCCCGCAGTGGAAGCGCGGGACGGAGCATGGAACTTCAAAGCCAACTGGAATGTTACACATCCCATTGTTACGCTTTAGAACTCACGAATGCGTTGAATAAATTACAAGAGTTTCGCCGGCTTGATACCAGTCCTTGTCTATCAAGTCCCTGCTGTAACTCTCTCCTTTATGGACTTCCTAAAAACCAAATTCAGAGACTACAAAAGGTTCAAAACGCAGCTGCCCGCCTTGTCACTAAATCTAAACGTTCGACCCATACTACTCAAATACTCAAGAACCTTCACTGGCTTTCCAATAGAACAACGTATCAAATATAAAATTCTACTACTCACCTACCGTTCACTAAATGGATCAGTCCCTGAATATATTTCCTCTCTTCTTAATATCTCTTTAAGTTCTCGTGCAGGTCTTCGTTCCTCTAATTCAACAGATTTAACACAGTTAAGAACAAAGAGGAGTCGGGGAGACAGAGCTTTTACAGCTGCTGCACCCCGGTTATGGAACTCCCTACCCCATTCAATCAAAATGTCAGCCAATCAAAATTTGTTCCAAACAAAATTGAAAACCCATCTCATGTCTGAACTCCTTAGTTAAGACGTAGTGTATTTCACAATCTGATGTAATTAAAGTTGTTGAATTATATTTAATTATGTTAAATTATTTTTATTTAATGTACTTACCTTGTTAGGCGCCTTGAGCATCTCTTGGGGTGGATATGTGCGGATTATAAATGTTGTTATTATTGTTATTATTATTATTGTGTCAAGTGAGCCGAAGCGAGCGCCGTTCAAAAAAATGTCATTCACAAGTTGAAAAGGGTTATTTTTTTATCCACTACTGATGTTACTTCGAACAAGTGTTGGTAAACTTTTCAAAAGTAAGCTTTTCAAAATTAACTCATCCACATGCACGGATGAAAGGTTTTGAAAATAATGGCGTTTTTTTTTTTTTTTTCAGAGAGCGAAGCGAGTCACTGGAAATGTTTTCGTTGTGAAATATCTCATTCATGTTATCATTGATCTACGGAAGCACATATTTTGTCAATAAAATGTCAATGTTTTTGTTAGTTCTTTATAACGTTGCCAGGATAGAAAGAAATGTTACTAGTACATGTATTAAAATACACAAGTTTATCGATATTGCCTAGTTAATTGTTCGAGACGTGATCAAACTTGAAGCAAGTAAGTTTCGCGCTTTAAAAATTGACATCTTAAAAGGCTTCTCACTTCTCAGGTTCACTATATTTTGTCACCACTTTATTTACAGTTTTCAAAAATATCTCTTCTCATAAAAAAAAAACATTTTTAGGGAGGGGTTGAGTGCCCCTGCATCCTGACCTACTACGTTCGTCAGGATATAGCTTGCACCGGGTTTCCTCCCATCGCAGACTATAACTTTTCCATGCAGGGTTAACAATGTGTGTTTATAAATTGAAATACTATAGGTCATCGAACCATGGACCATTTGTGGTATAATATAGGGTCCATGATTGAACCATGAAGTAAGTTTAGTGGGCAATTTGAGTCACGAACTTTATTGGTGTACTGCGCGCGACCCGTTACACTTGCACCCTCTACAGTGCGTCCCAGAAAAAAAAACGAAACCGAGAAGTATCGACGTTCTATCATAACTTAATCACAACTATAATTAATGAATGATACATATTTGGATTTTGGAAAGCTTAGAGTATCCTCTTTCATGTGATGCTACTCAGATAATGCATATTTCATGCATGAGTGATTAAAAACAATTTGAAGGAAGGAAACCAAAAAGACATTTGGCGGGCGGTATCTGAATTTCGAAGAAAAATTACAGTTCTAGAAAGTTGAGTTTCTGCACTTTCATATGACACCTCAATCAGGAAAAATTAGCGAGGAATGACAAAGTTCTGTTTGTTTAAAGTAGTGCTTGCATTTCCATAATTTTATTAAACGAATTAGTTTTCACTGGCCCTGCCGTATCAATAAACGAAATTAACTAAAGACTTAACTCCGTTTCGTTGACAATCAGCTGTAGACGAAAGTCTTCAGGCATGACTGATTGTCAACGAAACGGAGTTAAGTCTTTTGTCAAATCTGATTTTTGCTACGACAGGCACCCAATGAAAACGAATTCGTTTGTTAAAATTATGGAAATATAAGGGCTACTTTAAACAAACAGAACGTTGTTATTCCTGGCTCGTTTTTCTTGATTGAGGTATCATTATGAAAGAGCAGAAAATGAACTTTTCAGAAATATGAATTTTTCTTTGAAATTCAGATACCGCCCGCCAAATTACTTTTTGGCATCCTTCCTTCAAGTTGCTTTTAATCACTCATGCATAAAATATGCATCACGTGAGTAGCATCAACTGAAAGAGGAGACTCTAAGCTTTCCAAATATGTATCATTCATTAATTATGGTTGTGATTAAGTTATGATAAAACATCGATACTTCTCGGTTTCGTTTTTTCTGGGACGTACTGTATATAGAAAAAATGCATAATCAGTGACCGATTGTCCCCCATGATCCCCTTTGTCTTATGTTAATTGAGAGCTGCTTTGATGAGATAACCACCCATCAATGACCAGCTGGGTGGTCTAATCCCTCCTGGCCAAACTAGTGCAGACGGGCTTTAAATAGCGCCAGTTCAGGTTTGGCTTGCTGTACTTGCTCGCATGTTTTAAAGTTAATGCTTAGGCAGCGGTTGTGGCATGGGGGTTGGAGTAATTGCTCATCTTTTATTTGTTATCTAAATGCTTCCATCATTATTAATCCTTTATTTTGTTGAAATAAACTATTTATCTCCTTGTTTTTGCTTTTAATAAATCCAAATTGTAAGAACCCTTTTTTTTCTAGACCTGTGTACCTTTTTTGTTCATTGCTGCAAGTCTTTAATCAGGAGGGTATGTACCCTTTGAAACAACTTCAGTGATGGTCACAACTATGAGGATAGATTAAAACAAAACCCTCCATACCATGCATTGGTTTTTTTAAACACCTGAAAATCAAATCTCCCCAAAGTTTGGCTAAACATGACTCAATTTTGAAAACTTTATTGAAGTCAGCTAGGATCTAAATTGAATCATATGCATATGCATATATGATATCAGCCGTACACGTATATGCTGGTATACTTGCGAAATGTATTGATAAAAAAGTCATGAAAGAAATCACCTCAAAGGCTTATTTTGTACAAAGTGAGTCAAAAAAAAAATTTACACCAAGAAAATTGCTAATTATTTAAAAAATCATCGATGAAAATTAAACTGTTATATTTCTTATCAAAGAGTGTTTTATCCCAAATCATTTGGTACCATTTTGGTGTGTATGAGTTCACGCTTGAATGAACAGGAGACATTGTTTGAGAGAGTGTAAAAATAGAATTGCGCCAAAGTTGACTGTGTGATGTTTGAATAAAACAATCGGGATTTGGGTATTAATTCGGAATTTGCAGATCCAAATAACACCCATAACAAAATTAATCATGCCACACATATCAAATATAAAATATCAAATATCAACGAACACTTGTGCGCGTGTGTGTGAGTGTGTGTGACTCTGCCCTTTGCAAAAAACATATGCAATGCATTTCATTTGATACATTCAATCCATTCTCTCACTACGCTAATCCCAACATAATACATACTGAAGGCATCACTTTGGCGCAAATCGAGTTTTGCACTCTTGCAAACAATGCCACCTGTTCATCCAAGCGTGAAACATACCATACAAAAATGGTACCAAATGATTTGGGATTAAACACTCTTTCATAAGATGTATAATAATTTACTGTTCATAGATGATTTTACCAAAAATTAGCAATTTTCTAGGTGTTAACTTTTTTTTGACTCACACGGTATTGAAGATAAAAGCAATGTTCAGAATTTGAAATATGTCATTACATTGTAGTGCTCACATGTTTGAATAGGCGATTCTTGAAAGTCTTGCAATCAGGATAAATAAATATTTGATACATATCAACAACAATACCATTATATCTCAGCAAAGATTGGACCTTAACACACTGTAAGTTTTCAGTCAAAGTTTTTATTGTTTCAAAAACTAATATGATCCACTCAGGGCATCATCGTTACAAGAAATACCAATACTTTCCTTCTAGTGAAAAAGAAACTATGGCCAGTAGTCAGAGTATGTGTCAAATGAAGAATAATAAATTAATTAATAATAACAAGTTTGTCTTATTTACCAAGGGTAGTATCATCAGTATCACCACTGTTCTTCCTGTGGGTATTACCTCTGCAATTGCCAGGTATCTATTTACACCTGGGTGGAGAGTGGCAAATGTAGATGAATGAAAGGACTGTAATGTCAGGTGGCGATTCAAATTCCTAACCCTTGGATTGAGAGTCGAGTGAATGAACCATTATACCATGACATACTCATGTAAGAGTAATTTGAATGCAAGATAAATCATTACCCCTAAACGAGCATAAGTACTGCTAATCTAGCATGGCAATTTTCATTTGTATTCAATCCTCCCAACTCCCAACCCTCTTGTATACATACAGTTTTAAACAGTGCAACAACAAAACTATCAACTTATGAAGTAAAATAAGGCAAAATTTTCCTATAATTTGTCATGATGATACCATTATGACCCCTATGACAAACAGCACTCATGCTGATGAGGGTGTCCCATCCCATACGTGGTATAGCAATATTTTTTGTTTGTGTGTAAGTTCAGTTTGATTACATAAATTGAAGAATATTGCAGGTATATTATGATACATACAATTATACCATTTCAGGGAATTCCAATAAACATTTCTCTTTTCCCACACTGCTTATGTAAACTTTAATGCCAATATGTTAATGGAATGCTCTCAAATATTTTAAGTCTGAAAATAATGAATGTGCTCTTTTAAACTCTACTTCTGCAGCTAAACATGAATGTTTTCCTTTACCAATTGCTGATTTCCATAAGTCATACAAAATGTTCAATGTCATACTTATTAACAATAATACCAATTCTATTTCAATATCATTTTCTACTCAGGATTTTAAGATATACAGTATGTAATGAGTCTTACATTGCATTAAACAAATACAACCTCTTCCTCCAAATAAATTCATGAGCATGTGCAACTACAATCTAAACACAACATTAACCAATCCAATATTTTAAAATCTAGTTCTACATAATCATAAATCCAAACAAAATTACTTCTTCACAAGAAAGCATGTAGACAAGTGCAAAAATAAGTAGCAAGCATACATTCCCATCACCCTATACAAAAAACAAATATAACATAAAACATGAATACCAGTTGTGTTAAAAATATCTATACGACTGTTTAACTCTTAATTCATGCTGCCAAGTGTACTGTTTCATACCAACTTGGTGCAAATCCCTTTGGAATAGTAATTAAAGACCACTTCTGTAACAGCGTGTTCGCATATCCCACGGTTAAATGCAGGGGCTTTTTAAAGCATACTTTGCTTTACATCTTGTAACACACAGATATGATGATGATGAGGATGAGGATGAACACACATGTGCAAAGGAATATTCTTGAGCACCGTTTCTTCCTTTCATCCCGACTTGCTCTTCATTTGGTAAACAAAAGTACAAAAAAGTACTACATCATCTGTGAAAGAACCTTGACTAGTATACAAATAATGAATGGTTATGAGTTCAATAGTGCGAATATTTTCTTAAGTTGAAAGATTAACATTCTATTCAACGAGGCGCCAGCCGAGTTTAATAGAATTAACGTTAATCTTTCAACGAATGAAAATATTTGCACTATTGAACGAATGAAAAACATTCATTATTTGTTTTATACAACATAGAAGAAGATTTAATAGAACGTTAATCAATATGCTTTACTCCTTATATTAAAGAAAAATTAAAGTTGGAGTCGAGCCATCTCGATAACATTCAGATTGCCTTCGTGTCAGATATACACGCAGGGATACGCGCGCGCACGGCAGAGTTATACGCAGTCTGCATATAACCAAGAATGCACAGCACATATAACCAAAAATGCACGACCGTGCAATATAACATCTATTGAATATCATGTGACCAACAATCCTCCAATTAAATGACAAGGATCCACGTAGGTGTTGTATAATGATAAATAAGGCATCTACTTCCTGCACAAACATTGCCCCATATCATGGTAGTTTGCAGTGTATTTACCTGCGCATAAAAGAGATTCCTATTATAGTGGGGATCACTCATTCAGTAGTGACAAACATTACTAAGAAGTTCATGTACTGGTTTATCATGATAAAATTAATGTCTAAGGCAACATTTCTATAGTTTTTTTGTTTTGTTTTTTAATCAAAAAAAATCTCCTTTAGAAGGAACATACAAATTGATGAGTCCAAAGATCTATTTGTAGGTTTATCTATTTTTCTATTGATAAAAATCCAGACACAACTGTTATGGTGTTTGCATCGTTTCTACTCTAACATTTAAAAAAAAAAGCAAGAGTGGTGAGACAACATAGTGAAACATAACTTATATCGCAACCAGAGATGTCCTTTTGTTTTGATAATCCTACCATACATGTATGTTTAAGCAGTTAACTTAAAATGAAAATAAGTGTATGCAAAAAGATTAACTTTAGCAAATGTATTCAATCTCAAACATCGCATTTCGAGACCAACCTGCAGCGTAGTTTTAATTGTGCCCCTCAAAGCAGTCAATATTTGTTAACTAGTATGACTCAATGGCCTTGTCATTATTGTACATACAATGCACACATTTCTCACTAAAACATATAAATGAATTGTCTCTGTTACATAGTTACCAAGAATGGTAGAACTGAGTTATTTCAGAATCATTCTTTCAATTATTTCAGAATTACTCTACACATAAAAAAACATAGCAAAAATAAGTAAGCATGTGCACAGAACATGATTAAAAAACCTCTTGCAAATCTACTCTATGTCAGGTTCTTTTGTCTTTACGACTATCAATTACATTTAGTACAAAACTATTCATCATATAATCTATCTCAGAAGATCTAAATCAAGACAGATTTTTATCTGCATGTTTACATCTTTTCCTATAAAATCCCTCACTCAGCCTCAAATGTAGCAAAATCACAACTGTATCTGACACCAATGGCTTTCCAATACCTAAACAAATTTATTAGTGATCAATTGAATTATATGATCACTAGATTTACAATTGACTGTGCTGTAAGAAAGGTTTCAAAGGCATTAATTTATTCACTACCACTCATCCATCTATCTATCTCCAATTACATAATAACGGTTTCACCTACAAAACTTATTAAACTGATTTCAACTGAAATATAATATTATGCGGCAATCAGAAAGTTCTCGCTTCTCAGTATACAATTTCAAATTCACAATCATATGAAGAAAAAAAAGGATAATCAATTAAGTATAGGTCAGTAATCTTTTAAAACTTAAAACACAACAAAATGTTTGATTTTTTTCCATGTCACTTAAAACTTTCCCGCAGAAAAAAGAAGTTTGGGGAAACAGCAACATGATTATATAACACCAACGTGTGAAGGAGAATTGAAGTGTAGAACAAACAGGTTTTAAAATCCACTAGACTGATGATTGCAAAATAAGTGCTGGCCATATTATTTTCATTATCACAATTAGATTCACAAAAGCAAAGAAAATTCCTTACTTTTCTTCTGGCTTTTCTTCTCTTAAATCCAATGCTCGTTCTCAATAACAAATGGCTAATAATGAGAAATAAATATGAAGTGGGATTAAGCCTACAGTCTATAAACAAAACAAACATATAATAATATTTCAAAACACATAATTTGATGGGGAAAAAAAAAATTGATGCAAAACTGAATACTGAAAAGACTTAACAAGCTGATAAAATGTGATCAAGGTGATAACGCACATCATATCTCTACCATAATAAATATGATAATGATTATAAGGTGAACATTTGACCATGTATCAAGCTCCTGGGACTGGGAGTATTGTGAAATACTATCATTACAGTTCAATGAAACTATATGTGCTTAATGACTACAGTCCAATCCAATCCAACATGCTTTCTCATTCAAATAAATAGTAGGACAAAAATGCCAACAAAAATATAACAAGGGAAACGCTCTCGGCGGTCTCGCCTGCATAACGCAATTCAATATGATAAACCAGAACGTCAATGACGTAGCGCTCATCCGCATCTCGCAACAACAAATATCGTAAATTTTATGTGGTACACTTTTGAACTGGTCAAAAAATAAAAATTTAATGCCCTGGAAGGGACATAATTTCATTTCATTTGCATAAAGTACCATAAATAATCAATGGATCAATAATCAATTCTGTGTAGAAGTTTAGTGTTCCAAATTTAGCTCTACCAGTAAAGTAAACCAAATCAAAATCAGTCAAGAAATGAGGGAAAAGAAGCAATTTTTAATATTTTTGGAATAAATTTGCATAAATTACAATAATCAATTAATGGAGAACAATTTCAAAATTCTGTATAGAAATTTAGTGTACCAAAGTTAGCTCTACGATATAAAGCAAACCAAATTGGTCGAGAAATGAAGGAGAAGAAGCCTTTTTTTGTGATTTTGAATTAATTTGCATAAATTAGCATAGATAATGAATTTCACGATTCTGTGTAGGAATTTTAAATCCCCCTCCTAGCCCTATCATCTGTAACAAGCAGAATCAAAAATAACGAAGAAGAAGCATTTCGAAAGTCTTGATGTTGATGCCACAACAAAGTCTAAGCTTGTTGACCTTAACTTAGTGACCTGAAATTCTACTCACATGATTGGGGAGACTTGATAACCCTATAAGTTTCATTGACTAAGAACATATGATTTCAAAATTATATCAAAAATTCAAAAACCTTAACCTTAGGTTAAGTTTTCGATGATGATGCTACATCATAGTCCAAGTCTGTTGACCTGAAATGACCTTTGACCTTGACTTTGTGATCTGAAATTCTACTCACATGATCAGTGATACTTGATTATCCTATAGTCAAAGTTTCATTGACTAAGAACTTATACTTTAAAAATGATATAAAAAATTCAAAAACTTAACCTTAGGTTAAGTTTTTGATGTTGACGCCGCCGTCACCGTCACCGTAAAAGCAGCGCCTATGTCTCGCTTTTTGCTACGCAGGCTAAACAAAAATGAAAAAATGCAAACCTTGGGGCCAACATCTCTATTAATGATAAAAAAAATGATATTTAAATAACCACAAATGAGATTTCTCAAAAAAGTGTGGCCATGTCAATTTGAAAATTGCATTCGCAATTAAAAAACATAGGAAATTAAATATTTTACAACACAAAAACTTGGCAATGAATACTTTTCTCGTGAATACATGTTTCAAGTGTCTACTCATACCTTCCAAAAGAGCCAAACAATATCAAATACTAACTTGTGTCTCAAAAGTACATTTTGAATAACTCTTTTCACTAAAGAATTCTAAATCAAATGTCTCCCTTCTCATTCCTGTTGACTTAGTTAGCAAGTCTAAATATCAGCTGACTTGTAAAAGACACCATTCATAGTATGGATACTAATGTGGCCTTGTAGAATGAGAATATATTATACACATATGGCTGGGTAATGCCCTTCACGTTTCTGTCACGTGACACAGGGATAAGGATGCAGCTATGCGCAGGACCTTTGTTGCGCATACATGGACCTACTTAATTTCATCCCCACTTGCCATGCGTTTACCAACTGAGAAGTATGCACAAGTCTCTGTGTAATAGGTGAATGGGCCCTAATTCAGTAATACCAAGTATTTTTTGATGCAGAAAGAGAGACTACTATGGTAGATGAAAACTTCATTGCACACTGCATAATATCAGCCTCTTGTTCATCAACACATCAGAAACAAACATTTAAAGATCACTTGTCCCATCAAAACATGATGTTAAGACAGCACACACACACACTATATAGGGGGCTGCAATCTACAAGCCCAGCTTTTCAGCAGTCCCCTCCATGACCAAACCTGTCTTATATGCCTGTTGTACACTGTGGACCAATTATAATTATTTTGTTAAGTTTCATTGATTTACTATGCACAATGCAATCCCATGTATTTTATTTTCTCTTGTTGGAAATGGAAATTAATGAAATGAAATGTCTCCCACTTTACGCACAAACTTCCCTCAGAATAACTGAAAATATTTTAATTAAGTAAATAAACTTCATTGACTTCTTTTCTTATGACAAAAACATGGAAAAATAAAAATATTTTGTAACAGGCCAGTAAAAAAAAAAAAAAAAAAAAAAATCATACATACATGTACCTGAACACCAGAAGCAGGAGAAGGACAAAACGTCTTCATTTGTGAGGAATAAATGTTAACATGTTAATTGTCAGGTGAACCTAGGAACTCAAATTTAAAGAGTATATCAATTGATTCTTTAACAATATATAGACATTGTTGTAATATATATTTTTTATACATTGATCTTACAACACAAGTGTACAACTATCTTGTAGGTGTAAGGGTCCCAAACAAACTCAACACATTTAGATAATAGTACTTCCAAGGAACTTTTTAAAGATTGATATTGGCATTTATTCCCTGCACTATGTGATGACATCACCCCCTTGACTGGGTTCTCAAAATCTCTCACAATATGAATTCAACGGACTATATCTAGAGCTTTACATGGCTTTAAATAATTATGATAATGTAATAGTGATGTACAATTGCACTTCCTTTAAGAGATAAATAAATAAATAAATAGATGAATTTATAAAAAAAATTAAAAAAAGAAAAATACTTGGTCACAACATTAAAAATGATGGCAATGCAAAAGTATATGGGACCCTGTTTACCTATTTCAAAGGATATTAACGCCAATTATCAGGTCACATGAAACCCTGTAGCTTGAAACAAATCATATTACACCTTGCCTTTTCTCACATATTTCAGAAGAATACATATCCACACAAGCCTACACACACTCAACTATAAAATCCAAATATTGCTCTTATCTGCAACTGAAGCATTATGATCCACGCTTCAGCAATTTATTGATATCCCACTGTTCCCTATGAATTTTCTACTATGATGGTTGTATAGAACATGCTCCAGTGATGATTCTTACAGGGTCAATATTCTGCACTAGATGGATTGCTAACCTCAGTCCAGGACTACACACTAAACCTAACCTTTATCCCAACACTAAACCTAACCTAAAATGAAATGCAATACTAAACCCAACCCTACACCTTTGATAAAATAAAGTCCCAAGCAACTGTCGCCAGAGCATACTTCAGAGCACCACTATGACAACCTGACAAACACCTCTAATCCTCTCCTGGCAATGACCCTTACCTTCATTGCCTTTACGACAAGGATAGATTATTATCATTTGATGTGAACAGGGGCTGTATTATTCCTATGGAGTCATTCACACTCACGACGTTATCACCTTGTCCGTCTTGCCTGTAGGGCGCTTGTAGTGAAAGAGAGATGTTGCATCCAGCTGCCCCACATGATCTAGAGCTTCAGCAAACAACTTGACCACCTGAGAACAGAAGAAAAAAAAAAAGAATAATGATTGTTGTTTTTAAGTACCATATTTATAGATGACATTTTTGCCATTCTACAAATAGATGCATTTAGTCATATTAACCTTCTAATACTTTACTTTTCACATGAAACTGGACTTGATAGTATAAATCATGGAGAAGTTTTCCAAGAGCACGCTAAATAGAAGAATAGCATTTAATTGGGGATACTCTTAGAAATGAACACACCAAGACCCTGTCCTAGAAATATTTGGAATAAATCAAAACTGATCGCAAGTTCTTCAATCAGATGTAAATTTATGATATCTTGGGCGCAGATTAGTCAATGAAATCAATCTCAAAGTACTTTGCCACTGATCGAATCAAGAACATGACGGGACACTGAACTAACCTCAAAGTTGGTGAAGAGAGGGACTGCAGAGTCGATAGCAGCTCGTCGTATAAGGAAGTTGTCCTTGACATACTTGGTATTATGGTTTGGAAGGTTGATGACCAGATCAATATCACCCTCATAGATCAACCTTGACAAAAGCAAAGAAAAAGAATAGATATGTAAGTATAATGACAGATTGATAGAACTCATAAGACAGAACCTGGGTTATATATGTATACACTGACTAATGGGACTTGTAGGATAAAGAGTAAAACAAAGAGTGACATAACATCATTTAAATATCTATTTTGTCCTGTGATATTGTCATAAGAGCTGAATGAAAATCAATGATATACACTAGTGCTGTAGCCGAACTGCCGAACCGAACGGAAGTTCGCCGAACATGGCACTTCCGAACCGAACCGAACCGAACATAAAGGCCTGGTTCGGATGTTCGGCAGAAAAAAAATAAAACGTTTTTGCAAGCTAATAAACTTGTCATTTTTTACCTTATTTTCATGTCATGACTGCTCATTTTATGTTGACTTTTTTCCCATTTTGTGATTTATGCCTATCCAGTGGT
>BEXV01001386.1:7307-26537 GCA_003118195.1 Hemicentrotus pulcherrimus
GCTGAAATAGAGGAAGAGCATGTTTGAAGCAGAGAAGAGTTTCTTAAAGTTTCTTACCTTTTCCGCTGACACCCTTATTAGCTCTGGTACCATGCCAGGATTGCTGCTCTCTGCTCTGGCACACAACACCGTCTTTATCAATAGCTGTAATAGTCAATTAATAACAGACCAAATGTATTGTTTTATGACACCCTTAGGATATTTTTAAGCAGTTTGTTAACATTAACATCTTGTAATTCTAAAATATTATTCAAGGGGAGTGTTTCACAAAGCCTGATCGAATTAAATTGGATCGTAAGCAAGTAAAAATAACAAAAAATAATAACATTTTCATTTGTCAAGGCCACAAATAGTAGGTGCCCAAGTCTTACATTTCCTTTAATGATTCCATTTGACAAAAAAACTTATAATATCAAGATGGAAGTTGAATTAAAACATTCTTACCCATTGCATCTCCTCTGTCATAAACATTCATCTTCCAAGAGCTAGAATCTGCAAAAACAAACAAAAATATACAGAAAATCATTTACAAGCCAACTTATAAGTAAATTTTATAATCATTTGAAATAAAATTATAATTCTTTCCGGAATATTATCATCACAATTGTTATGTTGTTTTCATAGATACTGTTTAATAATCAATATGCATATGAGTTTGATGAGATCAGCATTGTGACTTCATCAGTGTGTGCCCTTGAGTGATTTAGTAAACTTATTAACATCAGTGTGAATCAATATGAACTCAGTTAAGTTTTATATACAATTATATCAATACATCACTTTTATTTTTCAACTACCGGAGAGAAACATTAGGTGGATATCCCGCAGAGCTTTATACAAATGTCAAATTTATTGAGGAGCTTAGTTGCTTACCAGTTCTTACAGAAGCAGTGGATTCTTGTGTCTTTCCTTCAGCCTTGTCTCGTAGAGTCTCATGGACAATCTGAATGACTGGTAGGCAAAATGCCTGATAACAAGAGAGTGGAAACAGAAATATCAACATGATTGGATTATCCTTGATTATTTTTTGAAACTAGTAGCTTTCAGAACTCCCACCCTGAAACCAACAATACACATAACCCTATTAAAAAAAGCAATATAGCCATGCCCTAACAGTAACCCTACATCTCTGAGGGGAACAAAAGCAAAGAGCTAACGTCAGATCACTACTGAAGTGCTAAAGATGTTTGTAGGGTTATAGAATTTCCTGATGATTTTGATTTAAAATGCAAGCATCACCTCCAAAATGTTACCATCAAAAAAATTTGAGGCAAACCATTTGAATAAGTGGAGAATACATAAATCATGGCTCCACATTAACTGTATTGGAAGAGGGTCCGGATTTAGCTTCAGAAAGTCTGTTTGTATGAGCCCAATGTAGAAATGTGAAATTTGGTGTTCCCGACCTAGATTTAGTGTAAAGGGCACCTGTTAGTTAGTGTTGAGCCCTTTTTAATGTCTGCAAATTATAACAATAAATTTACATAGTAGATAGGAAACAAGATCAACATCATCAAGGAATCATTCATTATAAACATATGTTCCATGAGTCAACTTACTCCAGTCTTTCCGCTTCCAGTTTCAGCAGCCTATGAAATAAATTGGAAAATAGTAATATTATTACAGGATTATATTGATCTTGTTATAGGGAAAGAGTAACCCTTATTTCAGACCCTAAAACACAATCTGCTATACTAACATACATAACTGGAATACTTTGTATGCCCCCACACCATTGCATTTGAGATTTTCTTTTCTTCATTTCCCCCTTTCTTTCTTTCTCTCCATCTTCCTTCCTTCCTTTGTTTCTTCCTTCTTTCTTTCCTCTCTTTCTTTCCTCNGTTAGTGTTGAGCCCTTTTTAATGTCTGCAAATTATAACAATAAATTTACATAGTAGATAGGAAACAAGATCAACATCATCAAGGAATCATTCATTATAAACATATGTTCCATGAGTCAACTTACTCCAGTCTTTCCGCTTCCAGTTTCAGCAGCCTATGAAATAAATTGGAAAATAGTAATATTATTACAGGATTATATTGATCTTGTTATAGGGAAAGAGTAACCCTTATTTCAGACCCTAAAACACAATCTGCTATACTAACATACATAACTGGAATACTTTGTATGCCCCCACACCATTGCATTTGAGATTTTCTTTTCTTCATTTCCCCCTTTCTTTCTTTCTCTCCATCTACCTTCCTTCCTTTGTTTCTTCCTTCTTTCTTTCCTCTCTTTCTTTCCTCCTTCTATCTTTTATTGTATCTCTCTCATTCATTCTTCCTTTCTTTTCTTTATTTCTTTATCTTTTTGATTATCAGCATTTGTAAAAATGACCTGTCTCCCATCCCAGCCCTATACATGAATCCTGTCCAGAAAGACATTTTAAAGAGATGATTTCATACCATGAGAACATCACCCCCACCCAGGATGAGAGGAATGGCTTCAGCTTGAACATCAGTCGGCAACCTGGGATAAAAATATCGACATGAAAATCAAAACAAAGGTTAACAATCATATTTATTTAATGCTGAAGGGTAAATGAAAGCAATTCAGTCATTTCATGCTCCATACCTCATCAAGCATACTGGAGGGAAAAAATGACATTAATTAATATAGAAGGAATTTTTTCCTGAATATAATTTGCCATTGGTCTCACCAAGACTTGCAAGTTACTTGGTTATTTCATTTTTCATGCAGTATTAAGAATGTTGGGAAAATTCTTACATTGTTTTAATTTCACTCATTTGGACTCATAAAAGAAGTCAGTAAAAATAAATGGGACAAAATACCTTTGACATCCCCATAAATTGACATTTTATCTATCTTACCTTTCTTTTTTAATAAAACCAATATTCTTTCTAATTGCAATAATCACACTGGTCTCTGATCTTACTTCGGGAGTATAAAGTTGCCTAGAAGTCCAGGAACATACTCCTGAATTGGTTCCTGGATGCAGATGAAATATACATTCTTATTCGCTAGAGCGAGAGGCATTTCACCTGTGTGTATGCAGATTTAGTTCAATGGCCAATCTCAGTGACAGACACTAATATGTGCAGTCCTCATTTTTTATTGTATGTATACTCTTAAATGCTTTTCCCTACCAAAGGCCTTCTTTTATGGTCTTGCTACTATAAGCTCTTTGCTCCCCAACTGCATTGTATTTTTTTCACCGTTTGTGTTTTCTGCACACATAGCATACACTGTAATTCTTAATGATATCTGAAAAGTGTCTCCTGACCCTTTCCAAATACTACCCATTTCCTATAATATGAATCCCAGGATCATTTTGTATCACCATAGATACCCCCNCCCCCCCCATCCTGTCCCTTGCAGATACTTACAGCCATCCCATTTCATCCACAGCCTGTGTGATCTCAGGGAGACAGCCAAACTCTGAAGAAGAAAACAAGACAAACAATACTTAAAAAGAAAAAATGTTTTCACAAAGAGATTGTTTCTTATCACAAAGGGCAAACAAATGTCATTTTTGTCAGCTGACTGGCTCTATGGGTTCCATGACAATAGGTTCCAACTGGTGAATCAATTTTAAGTCATTGTTATCAATTCAAAAATGTGATTATTAGATATCAACTACGTGTCATTGTATGCAGTAGATGATTTATTTAAATCTATAATATGGCAAGGTTCGACTTTATTTATTTTTTTCAATAAATTTTGCCGAATGCAGAACCCTTACAATTTGGCTTTGTCTTCACTTTAAATTTAAAAAATGTTGTGACAATTTTTTTTGAAAAGCCCAAACAAATGAAGCCCCCCCCCCCCCGAAAAAATAAACACAGCAAATATATTGATAAGGGAGTAGTGTTCCTAACTTTTTCAACTGTCATACAAATTGATTTGCATACTGAAATAGAAAATCAAAAACCAAGTTCATAACTAGGGTCTATAGTCTAGTCTACAAATGCACAATTCAATTGCACAAAAGTCATCAAAATTCCAAAAGTGTAAGCATACACAATTAATGGGTAATTTTGTTGTTGTTCATAATGGTATACAGACAAAAGCTCAGGTTATAATTAGGAAAGTCCTGTATTATTATTTTGCCCATTCATCTTATTCCTCCCAAGGCAGGTGCCACTCGGGGATTCAATCAACGGGAGAGGAGCAGTGCAGCTGCCTTCGCGACGGCTAGCGGTGACACGGCCCCGAACCAGAGTCGGATGGATGCCTTCTCTAGCACTCCACTCGTCTCCATTTCTCATCTCTCATTCTCATGCATAATAGGCTCTTTAAGATAACCCATGTATTGCAATGATTTCAATGCTACATAAACTATATTATATGTCGCTTTAAAAGTAACAAAAGATAATCATACCCGCAAATGCAGTCATTTTAAGATTCTTTTCTTGAGGACGTGTAAAATGAAGTTACAGCATGTATGTAACTGTGCTGATTTTCGGCTGTAGATGGCGCGCTAATTTTGGCGCGCTTGTGCAATGTGAATTGCATGTACTGCACTGTACAATTCACGACGTACATGTACTTGCTTCGCTGTCTTGATCTTGTCGACTTTAGAAGGAACTCTTTGGTATTTTGCGTCAATATTTCAGGAAACTTGCTTCAGAGACTTGATTACGCAGGTGTTCTGCTAGCATGGCGAACATTGCGGTCGACAAAGATGCATTTTACCGGCGAATGAAGAAAATATATACTGAATGGGAGGTATGAATTTGAATTTCATATATAGGGGTCTAGTCTAGTTAGTCTATTGACTCTTGTCTTGACTGTTGTGCATCACTGCACTGCAGCTGCATGTCGTTTTTCAGTGTTGTCATTGTCTCTGTTATTGTTAATATATTTGGCCCGACAGTTATCTTGATTCTGATGGTGATGTGAGATCAAAGTTTAACACTTAACTTGTTAACTAACAAAAACCTACATGAACACATCAAAATCAAATATAATAAATCTGATTTACATGTAGATCTAGATCTAGGCCTAGATCTACAGGATACTGATCTGAATCTAGACTAGATCTGGGGGCCGTTTCTCGAAACCAACTCCATGACAGTCATATCTTTGTCGGCGACCTACGGAGATGTCATGAAGTGGATAAACCGTTTCACGAAGCCATGACAGACAAGATATCGACGCTAGCGGCTCAAGAACATAGTCTTCGTCACGATCCATTTGATTTATCACGAATAACCAAAAACATGTTTTGGGGCTAAAATTGTTCAAAAAGATATATATACATATAAATTCTCCTAAAATAAATAACAAATGGTGTCATTATCAAATGAAGATCATTGAACGATTTGAATATTTCTGTAAAGATGCTTAAATTGAAGAAAAACCGGTTAGTGTTTTTTTTTCTACAGTCCAATCAAAAGGTAGTTGAAGGATACCGTAATGTGATAGTTTATCAATACGTACTTTTTAGTTTTATGTGACGACGAATTTTAGGAAAAATACCTTTTCTCAGCCAGTTTTATGCTAGAGTCTCATAAATACTCGTTATATAATTGATTTGATATCAAAAATATAATTTGGAAGAAGTAATTAGAGAGTGAATAATAATTCACATAGGCCCCCAAAGGTATGTGGTATCCGAAGAAAAGACTATGGATCAACTATGGACAACGATGTGTAACATTCTTATATCTTTTAATTATATGTTATAGTTTCATGATTTGTGATTTAATGTTTATATTCAGCTTTTTAAAATTTCTGTATAATTTTTATTATCACTTCTTAACATTCGCATTTCGCATCCCGGAGAATTACGTACCGAACTCGTCTATATTTTTCTCAAAATGATAGTGAAACTAACCGTACATTTCGCGGCCTATGAAAAAGCAACAATCTGACTTGTGATGGCGCTTTACAGCAATTAAAAAGATATGACATGTTCGGAGCAGTGACAACTCGCTTGTCGCGGAAGTTGTCGCTCATCTGGCAAAGACAGCTTCGTGAAACACTTAGCTGACAAGTACAAGTTGCGTGACAGTGGCGAGATGTCGTTGATCTTGTAGTTATGACGGTTTCGAGAAACGGCCCCCTAGACTCTAGATCTAGTACTAGTCTATATCTAGGGCCTAAAAGTAAAAGGCTAAAGTCATGACTCATGATGTAGTCTACATGTGGTGTATATCTAGACAAGACTAGTCTAGACTAGACTCTATGTCATGATTTGGGAAACAACTCTCTTTCTTTTAACAATTTTTATTGCAAGCACATTTTAAGTGCATGGTACATACATGTAAGAGCACGAGGCCGGAGTATACATGTAGATTTAGATCTACTTGTTTATGCTTGGCTAGCAGGATTTGAAAACTAGGGCAGAAGACGAGTGAGAATTTGGAAATAGTTTTATGATTTTTTGCATTAGACATCTAATTTTATATCCCATTTAAACGATTTAAATGATTTTTTATTTTTATTCATTAAACATTTTTTCTCTCTAAATTTAAAAGACGTTAAAAAAAATAATAATTAAAAGCCGACTGTAGATTTTAATGTTTTTGGGGTCGATCGCAATGGGCAATACAACACTTTTTTTCTTCGCCTAAGCATGCTTCTGGCAGTAGGCCTAGATCTACTGCTAAGTTACATTTTTTCTCCTGCTCTGCAAGTGCAAGCTACCACACTGGCAGTCACATATGCTTTCCCGAATTCACAAAGGAGGTTTGTCGACAAACCTAGGTATATGTGCGTCATTTGACGTGTTACGATGGGTTTCAAACCAAGGTTTATATTAACCTTGGTTTGAACCGCACTTAAACCTAGGTTTATCGACAAACCTCCTATGTGTATTCGGGCCAATGAGTCTCACTCTGAGACTCAAATGTAATTGTTACTGTAGTGTTAGCAAGATTGAACTTGCGTCTTTGTCTGATTGTGATACTGTGTCACATTAAATGAAAAACTTAAAGACAATAATTATTGGAAAGTGGAAACTTCTTTACATCATACTATTCTAAAAGTATCAGTAAATGAGCTGGTCAGGGGTAAAACTTATATTCTATTGCTATTTGATAATGTGTGGTAAAATAGAGTTGTCAGTGAACTTGTACTTATGACGGTTTTGTGAAATGCTACCTTGCTTCCATTGATTTTGTTCATATTGAAGTAGTTCTGCAATGAATTTGTGATAGTCCCTTATGTAGGTTTGGTCCCACAAGAGTTTTGATCGATCAAGCATCCCCCAAGATTAATTATCTTACTTTGATGATATTCAATGATTTTAATATTTGGTTTGTAAGATAATAAGATGCTTTGAAACAGGATGTCACTAAGATTGATTGGCACATCAAACAAGAGAGCCTTCAAAGCATTAGCCATACAAATGAACCATTTCAATAACTTTATTATATGCAATAAAAATGCAGAGACTGATCTATGTGAAAAATGTCGGGAGATTTGCTTCAAGGCAACAGTCACGTTATAGTTGAGTGTGATTACAAACAATTACATTGCTCCTTGACTGATGCGGTTCAGTTTTGCTCAGTCCCTTTTGTTGCAAAGCAGAAGGCACCAACTCTGTAAAGGATCACGAGTTCACATCTTTCAGGCTCCGAACAGATGAAATGGACTGTACATAGCTCTGATATGAGTTTATATCTGAACTTTGGCTTTTTAGAAGTATTTGTAGTTGTAATTATGTCTGAATTTCCATACAGAATGAAGAAGAAAACAGCAAGCTGTACTCGTTAGATGCTATTGCTTCAGCTGTAGGTGTGGATGAGGATGTAGTGTATGCTAAGTCAACTGCTCTTCAGGTAACTATATTCTACTACTTGTTGAAAGTCCTCTTCATAATAATCATCACATATTTTCTTTATCATTTTATTCATAATTTTCATGTTTAACTTCATCATCATTATTATCATCAAAACTTATCACCCCCTTGATCATTACTTTCATGATCTTCGTTATTGACTTCATTGTCTTTGCTACCACATCATCAGCTTCATCTGCATTATCATTTTCATCAACAAGTTCATCATTATCATCTTTATCATCATCATCAAAATAGTATTACCATTATCATCCTCATTTCTCCTGCTCATTACTGTCTTTCAGTATCAGTATCCTCATTCATGTTTTTACATGTAAGTACTCTTTGTTCACGTAAGTTTCATTCATTCTCATTCTCGTTACACTGATGCTCAATGCT
The DNA here is from genome assembly GCA_003118195.1 of Hemicentrotus pulcherrimus. Lineage (NCBI taxonomy): Eukaryota > Metazoa > Echinodermata > Echinoidea > Camarodonta > Strongylocentrotidae > Hemicentrotus > Hemicentrotus pulcherrimus. Next base: position 15,455 of record BEXV01001386.1, read on the forward strand.
CAATTTATATTGTCAGTCCCATTGATACATATTACTGTTACCTCTTCATTCATCTAGACATGGCTGTTTGGCTACGAGCTGACCGACACCATCATGGTGCTATGCAAGGAACACATCTACTTCCTGGCCAGCAAGAAGAAGGTGGAGTTCCTGCGGCAGGTCGCTTCAAACCGAGAGAAGGAGAACCAGAACGCAGTGCCTCAGATCACCCTCATGACCAGGGAGAAGGGAGACTCTAACAAGGCTAACTTTGAGAAACTGGTAGCTGCTATCAAAGGGAGCAAGGAGGTAGGTCTCATTAGAATACATTTCTTGAAACTTTTGTTTAAAAAAACTTGAGAGATTTTGAGTTTCAGGGTTAGAAGGCTGGGAGGCATACATGTTCAGTGTGTAATGCTGGAACAAATTGAAAAGTTGAGCAGATGTCGTCTGTTAAGAGCCAGAAGGGCGTTAAGCCTGTGTTAAAGCATATGAGTTAATGCTGCAACCAATGATATGAATACAACAGATAATGCTGTTTTTTTATCAAGATATTGAATTTGAGTTGAAAATAAATATCCCCCCCCCCAAAAGAAAGATTTAAAACGACAACTTCTTCCACAAAACTGTATCTTATTGTGCTTAATTGAAGAATAGACTAATGTATGTCAGGCAGTTGTCTTATAGCTGCAACTTACATCCAAACAGCATGTATTTTAGATGCTTCAAATGACTAGAAATATTAGACAGGGAAGACATACATTTTATCACAGAAAGAATGTTCTAGAAACAATACAAGGTATTTTTCATGGTCAATACTGTCTAAATTTGTTAAGGGTAACCACTTGATTGAACCTTCTTTTTTTTTGGGTGTAAAATGTTGTCTTTCCCAGGGCGCAAAACTTGGTACATTCCAGAAGGACAAGTTTCCAGGCGATTTCATGGAGGGATGGAGGACAGCGCTTTCCAACGGAGGCTTCCAACAGGTCAGAGTTCAATATGCTTCTACTTCATTATTAGCTGCTCTTCCCTCTCCAGTTTTTCTTGTCCCATCATATTTTATTTTCTGCTGGGGGCATACTTATACCGCAGTGCATACAATAGTCTTGAGAACCATGTAAAGGAAAGATAGCAGTCTTGTTATTCAAATGTTGACTTAATAATTTAAAAACAATTGACAGTTCTAGATGTTTAATATAAATACTCTATACTTCCGATAGTATGCAAACAAATGTACCGATTAGCCTATGGTTACTTCATACAAGCCATTTTTAGAATTAATATTTTGCAAATTGTTGAATTTCCCCTCTTTTCGTTTCCACTGTATTTTTATCCTGTTTTCGTGTTTTAGCCTTGTACTCTCCTTTGTATTGAGACAGTAGCTTAGGCTTGAATGTTCCTTTTACATGCTTTCTTTTGTTATTTTTCAATACATAAAGTATGTGATTTTAATTCTAAAAATTTAATGATCTTTAATCCTTGAGGTCTTGACTAACGCAACTACAAAAGACCAAGAGAATGAGATGGACCCTGTATTTGTGCCAGGATATTTTTCTTGAAAACAACTCCTGAAAATTTATGTCCGGGATGGTGATGATATTTTGTTATCTTTTGACCCTGCAGGTCGACATCAGCCCCGACTTTGCTCGGATGATGGCCGTGAAGGAAGAGAAAGAGATCAACATGATCAAGAAAGCATGTCAGGTGACCTGTGATGTCTTCACAAAGAAACTCAAAGAGGACATCATGGAGATTGTTGATGCTGACAAGGTAAGATGGTCGATTGTTTATGATGACCTAGCTGCCAATGATTCCTAATTTTGGCTGTCATTTAAACTAATGCTATTTCTTCTAGATTTCTCTTTTGTTCTGAAAACTTCTTTATACAAAGTATGCAAAATAATTCACGACTGTATTCCTAATTTTTCCATGTGAGATTCCTAATTTTTATTTGTGTGTGTGTGAAAGATTGACTGGTTTGTAATGATAAATTTAAAGAATAGACAAATTAACTTATTTAGAATATTATTTTACTCATGCTGTAACTAGATCCATATAATTGACGTGAGACATATTTATGATTGGAGCAGTGCATGAATTCACTTACGTTTAAAAGAGTTTCAAACTATTGGCGTAATATTGAAATTACAGAATAAAAACGTATAAGCATTTGAAGAATGGTAAAGTAGTCATGTCTTGCAAATTGCCACGACCAAGGGAAACCAAAATTATGCATACAGATGACCCTGTGAAAGTAATATGCCTTTGAAGATCATAACCATTCCAGGACCAAGAGAGTTTGGTTCAGCATTTCTGATCCTCCCGAGCAGACATGGTATTGACAGCAATAAAACTGACTTAGCACTTGTGTCTGACATGTACTTCATGTGCTTGCAGAGGGTACTGTTCCCATCTTTTATACCCTGGCTGTGGTTACAGTGTTCAAAGCATTCCAGGAATTTCTTCCTATTGGGTATCTATTAACATAACCTGGGTATGTGATTGTAAGAAGCAACATTGCTTTCTCAAGTTTCTAGCTATGTGTCTTCAAGAAAGTAATGGGAGATTGATGTTTAAGCATAGCCTAATGTACTACAGCTAGAGAAAGAAAACCCAATGTCTTAAAATGCCTACATCTTTATACCAAGGCCCTGTCTTACAAAGAGTTGATATCAATTGCAACTTATTTGAGATTGATATCAATCGCAACTATGTACATAAGAGATAGGAGACCACAAACTTGCGATTGATAAAAGGATTTGCGTTTAATTTGAATCAATCGCAACTCTTTGTTAGACAGGGGCCAGAAGTTTATTGCAAATCTGCTGAAACAGATTAAAAAGGAATAAGTAATTCAATGACCAGATTGGACAGTGCTTATACTAAATTTGCTATTTTATCATGAGCAATGTTATGATTTGATTGTAATGTGTGTCCAATTTTCTTGATTTGCTTTGAATCTTTGCAGAAAGTGAGACACAACAAGCTTGCAGAGAGTTTAGAGCAGGCCTTGGAAGAGAAGAAGTACTTGGGCGGAGTAGACCCATCACAGGTTGAGATGTGTTACCCACCTATCATTCAGAGTGGTGGCATCTACAATCTCAAGTTTAGTGTGGTCAGGTGAGTACCAGTAGTGAAAAGGAGAAGTGGTGATTTACCAGTCTTTGCACAGACACATCTCTCTGTTCTGTGTGAAATGTTTTGTACTGCTATGACTGATTACTTCAGAATGACCTACATGATTTACTTAATAGCCGTTTTGAGTAAAACTTACAATGTTTTTATTAAATAATAGCTGTCTGACTCGCTGTGGAAACATTCAACGCTACCACCAATTGAACTTTTACCTTAATTTCTTGTATATTGATGTCACAAGATGCAATTTTGAGCAAGTACATGCATGGTTGTGTGCTACAAGTGAACTAAACAATAATTATTTTACACTAACAGAGTCACACAATCTCATTTGACCTGTTAACCTTCAAGTTTGCAAGATCCATTGTGGAGTCATCTCATGCTCCAAAGAAAAGTGCCATGAGTAAACTAAACAACTGTCATACCCACACTGACACCTGACCTTTGACCTTAATTTTTTTCTTGCACAGTGATGAGCACAAGATGCACTTAGGAGCCATCACCTGTTCGATGGGCGTGAGGTACAAGTCGTACTGCTCCAACATTGTTCGGACCATCCTGGTGGATCCCACGGAGGAGCAGCAGCAGAACTATCAGCTCCTACTGGAGGTGGAGGATGCAATACTCCAGGAGCTCAAACCAGGTACGCAGCCAACTCCTTTTTTTAAGAAGGGGAGTTAACACTTCATAGAAAGCTGGCTTTTGTAAAAGTAGATAAATCAGAGAGGCATTTAATTGTGAGGTTGATGAAAAAATGGATGAAGAAGAAGAAAGTTATACATTTTTGAAAGACGAGACATTAATGATCTTGTTAATCATCTTATCTATTTCAATTATAGAGTAGACTATTGTCTCTGATACATTATAGGCAACATGTTTTACATTTTAATAAATGTAATGCTTCCTGGCAGAAATTTCAATTTTTTAAACATATTTGGCACACAGTAGATGCAAGGTCAAAACCTGTTGGTTCAAAGATTTTTTTCTGACTTGCTTTCAATTGCAGATCGATCAAACGATCTTATTTACTAGGTATAAGCCACAAACATGTTTAAACAATGTTTTTACATGTCTTCAATGAGAAACTTTTTTGTTACACTGAAGGGTTTGGACCCTTTATCTCGGGCTTGCCACTTACAGGCTCTCGGTAGACATAGGCACACAAATTCTAACTATTGATTCCCCCAATTTCGAAGTGTTATCAAGGGGTCTACGAATAATGACCCTAGATATGTCAAACCGGACCCAGTACGTGCCTTACTATTTTGAATGTGTTTGTTTTTCAGGTGTGAAGGCATGCGATGTGTTCCATGCCGCCGTCAACCTCGTCAAGGAAAAGAATTCCAAACTGGTTGGGAACCTCACAAAGAATGCTGGGTAAGTATGGCATGCGATCATCGACTGCAGCCTGTTCAGTATAATCGTCACATGTCTTGGAAGTTCATAGACATCCGACGGCAACTTCACGCATTCAAGGCAATGGCAAATCTCACACTTTGACTTTTGGCAATTCTCAGAGTTACCCATCCGGGGTAAGAATGGTAAGATAGATTAATGTCATTCCAGGACTGAAATGCTATTGTAGAATGTTCAACCACAGACCATTTCTTCCACAGCCCTATGACCTATCATATGACACTAGACCCCTACTTCAAAGTAATAATTACAATGTTAAGCGCTTACAAACAAAGTATTTAACGATATACAAATTTGACTATTATTATCGTTATTATATGAGGAGGCGTGATAGCTGAGTTAGTAGAGCAGTGGTCTTGTAATACGGCTACCTGGGTTTGAAACCAAGGCGATGTGCTAGTGCCCTTTGGTAAGGCAATAACCTCATTACCAGGTCTGTCGGAGAGGACCTAAAGCCGTCGGTGCTCTGGTTGCTTACCAACAAGCATTTATACTTTCTTAGCAGTCGGGTGAAACAACCACCACTGCACAAAATCATAGGGAGGGATCCCAGTTTTCAGGCTCTGCCACCTCCCCATCCATGCTTTGTTCAGGTTTTGCATAGTACAGAACATGTGGAAGTCTCACATACATGTCAGAAGCTCTACAGGCACCCTGGGTGAAACCAACTGGTATATCCATTCACAACACAAATGATTCTAACTCCACCAATTCCCCCGTTTGGTTATAGATTCTTGACCGGAATTGAATTCCGAGAAGGCACCATGGTCCTCAATGCCAAGACGGAGGAGACGGTCAAGAAGGGTATGGTCTTCAGCATCAACGTCGGCTTCTCCAACCTGGACAACTCTGCAGGAAAGGACTCCGCAAGCAAAAAATATGCCCTCTTTATCGGAGACACAGTCATGGTGAACGAGGTAAGATAAATGGACAGATTTTTTGATACTTTTAGTAATAACCAATTGCATACACGTAGCTCCTGTGGAATGAAAGAATTGAGTGGCCAAAAAGTTAAAAGATATTAAGAAGTCAAGGCATAATGTGTATTGAATGTTGTGTATTATTTTAAGATTATTTGATTGAGCCTTCAATCTTGGCTCCACCCTTTTTTTTATGGGCTTCGGAAATAAATTAAAGGAACTGCATAGGAGTGACATGTTGGGGTTCTGTGTGCACCATTGGCTGTTACTGTTCAGCCTGCTATAACCTTTGTTGAAATTTCATTTTCTTCTTGATGCATTAGAAGTTATAGAAGTTTTATTATTGATATCATATTCATAGAATGGCTGTCAAAATATGATATTATTTTCTCCCATTTTTTTCTAATTACAGGAGGGAGCCGCCAAATTACTGACCCCAGTTAAGAAGAAAGTCAAGAATATCGGTATTTTCCTCAAGGTACATGTATCTTGTATCTGATGATGGTTTAATGGTGTGTGGTGGTAGCAGTGATGATGGTGATGGTGCATAAATGGTGTGTGGTGGAAGCAGTGATGATGGTGAAGATGTTTATGAATGGAATGAAAGTGGTAATGACAACAAAAAATTGCTCTGCTGCAGTTGGTTCTGTAGGTTATGAAAATGATGGTTACTCGTGCTGCTGCAGATGATGGTGGGGGTGTGGATGAAGGTGTCGGAGATAGTGATGATGATAATGGTGAGATAGTGATGATGATAATGACATGATGGAAACGATGGTGTTGGTGGTGGTTCTGGTGGTAGCCATAGAGATGGTGAGAATGGTATAATAATAGATAATGAAAATTGGTGAAGATGATGATGATGATGATTATGGTGATGTTGAAAATGATGGAAGCAAGAAGATGATGCAGAATAAGATGGTAAAAGTGTTAATGTTTTCTGAAAGTGATGAATAAATACAAATAGTATAACAAATATGAGGAGGAACGTCCTGTATTATGCAACAGCTATGAAACGAAGCTAGTCCTATGACTAATTCATCTTTTATGATTCTTTTTGATCAGGGGGAGGATGAGCAAGAGGAAGACAAAGAGGTGCAGAAGAAGGAGCAGGAACAACTCCTTGGTAAGGGAATGAGGAGAGCTGTTCTGGAGAGCAAACTTAGGGTAAGTCAGTGGAAGTGCCTGGTTAATATGCAGCTGATACTCATGGGGTGATTAGCAAAGCGGTGATCATTGTGTGTAACATGTAAACAGTGGTTAGATATCTCAGCCCATGCCTCACTGCAACTCAATCGCACAGGGATTGGTGCCTGTTCCGGATGTGTCTTTGAAACGCATGCAGTTGCTGAAAACAAAATGCGCTCTCATTATTGAAATATCTTTATAATAAAAAAGGGTGTGTTTTGATGATATTATTGCTTCCTACAAGATCTCTTTGATTCATTTTGGTTCTTAGCTCTTTTTATGGTTTTGTAAATTACTGCCTTTACTATTGGCATACCTTGTGGCCTGAGTAAGAAATGATACCAGGATATAAAGCTAAGGTGCTTTTGGTTGAAAAAAGATGAATATCGTATTTACATTGTTGTTACTTCTATTCTTTGCAGACAGAGACTTCAACAGAAGATAAACGTAAACAGCGCCAGAAGGAGTTGGCCGGGGAAATGAACGCGGAAGCTAGACAGAGGTTAGCTCAGTCTAAGGATACGAAGAGTGAAGTCAAGTAAGTCTTCTTGCAGTCTATATTCAGTCATGACTTGTTACAGGATAAAAGACAATTATAGATTCTTTGAGGATACAATATGATGGATTTGCGCTTTCTTTAACACCTTTTAGCACAGATGTCTTTATTTAAAATTGCACTGCAACAATTTTTATTTGTTTCATTATCAGGTACATGAACTTTGACGTAAATGTATATAAGGATTATGTTTCCTTTTAAGTTGCAACCTATTCAGTGTATTTTATATCCTTGTCAAATATGTTCTTAATGTGTATTTTATGTTATATGGCCGGTTGTTATATGAAATGTTTTTTTAACCGAATGAAATAAAATTGAATTGAATTGAATGTAAAGTTGGAAGTTACTGCTCAACAGTGATTTGCTGAGAGCCTCCAAGGCATTCTGTGAAATACATTTTATTGATTCTCCCGGCAGACAAATTATAAAATGAAAGGATTGAGTGAATGAACATCATCAAACGTACATATGCTGTTGTAGAACAATCATAATACATTCTGGTCCAAAAAACTTGCACAGTTCAAGAACTTACATTCTTAATTCTGCAATTTTGCCTCTTCCTATATCAAACCAGGATGCAGAAATCTAGTGTTGCGTATAAGAACCTGTCACAGATGCCCAGAGAGCCAGACATTAGGAAACTCCGCATCTTCGTAGACAAGAAATATGAATCGGTTATCCTGCCTGTCTTTGGGATAGCCACACCCTTCCACATATCCGCGATCAAGGTAATCTTACAAATCATTGTCTTGTTCTTTAGCAGTTTTTGTGTAACTCTCTGCTTTCTTCCTTTTATTTTGACTGTAGAACGTATGTCAGATGGTGCGATGTGCTAGCTCAGTACTCAAGCCATCAGTTGTTCCCTCTATGATAACTGAACATATGTCCTATCGTTTGAATGTATAAACTATTTACTCTTTGGCTCAAAGCTATTAAGGTCGGCTAAGTTAAACTCAATTAACTTAGTCCATTAAGTATTGCCATGCATGCCAAGTGTGGATAGCTGTATTCTGTACAAATTACTTGAAATGGAAATGAGAAATTAAGTTCACCTTCACATGATTTTTTGGTTTGTTTGTATACTTCAGAATGGGTAATTTTACGTGATGAAAAGGTTGACACTTTGCGCTCCATAAATCAGTGGACTTAATCTACTCACTTCAACCTGGTACAGTCAAACCTGTCTATAGCAATTGCCAAGGGAAACACAAAAAGTGGTCTTTATATACAGGTGGTTTTTGTAGACAGGTTCCTTTAGTACATGTTTCAAGGGAAACAAGAAATGTGGTCTTTGTAGACAGGTGGTCACTAAAGCAGGTTTGACTATATCAGGCCTGATAATTACCTGATTTAAATTGTTTTTCCTGATTTTTTCCTGATTTTTTTTTTCATTCCCCGATTTTCCCCTTATTTTCCCTATTTTCCCCTGTTTTTCCCCAATTTTCTTACTCAAATGGGGGGATATTTTTTTTTTAGTGCTCTATATGACCTTAAGCTGTCAACCATCTTTCCTCTCTATCTTTATTACAGAACATAAGTCAGAGTGTTGAGGGTAACTACACCTATCTCCGAATCAACTTCCATCATCCTGGCAGCACTATGGGGAAGACCGAAGGGAACATCTTCATTAACCCTGAAGCTACATTTATCAAAGAACTGTAAGTCTTGTCCATTCTTCTTACGTATGAAATAGAACATTATTGAATAATTGGCTGTGATATTTGTTTTGAACCAAAATACAAAAAATTAGTGCCGTGTCAGGGATCGAACCCACGACCTTTGAATTTCAAGTCAAGTGCTTATACTACTAGACTCTGACTCTTTTTAGCCGTTTTGTCATTCTGGCTCAAAAATAAACAAAATATAATTCAACCTCCAATCTTTTTCTCTTGTGTTTGATGAAACAGGACGTACAGGAGTTCAAACACCAAGAATCCCGGCGAGTCCACCATTCCATCAGCTAACCTCAACCTGGCATTCCGTCTCATCAAAGATGTCCAGAAGAAATTCAAGACATTAGAGGCCGAGAAGAGGGAAAAGGAGGTGAGATTGAAGACATCTTCTACAACCATTGATTTGTTTTGTTTTATTCAAATGAATAGTGCAGAATTTATAACAGGGTTTGTGTAAGCTGTAAATAGGATAGATTAAAACAGTGGACAAGCAAAAGCACAGGCGCACAGTGTTCTCAGCAACAACAAATGATTTGACGGACATAGACTACAATACTGCTATTACTACTAAACAGACAGGCGTAAATAGTCAACTTTGACTCAACGCCAAAAATACAAACAACAACAACATTTCAAGTTAAAATTATATCATACCGAATCTCCTGAAAAGTAATTGTTTATTAATCAAATGAAAATCAGCTGGAAATACACATTGCTGAATCTTCATTGGATAAATAGAGAGAGTCAGTGACTGATTGTAGTGTCAGTTTCGTCTCAAGTTTTATGCAATTTGGCCTCACTAATATGAAGAATGATTGTATGGCTACATTAAAAATTGGTGTGTCCAGTGCTGTCTTTCCTCCATATTTTTGAGGAACTCTGGTTGGAAAAAACGGCTGTGATGTCATGAAACAGGAATATGTTTTTTTTATTACAAGTACCATTCACACAACGTGGTGATATTGTATTATCTGTTCAATTTTAAATCATTTGTTGAATTGTTTAACGATGATTTCAGGGTATAGTGAAACAAGACAAGCTAGTCGTCAACCCAAACCGAGGCAACCCCAAGCTGAAGGATCTTTACATCAGACCAAACATTGTTCAGAAGAGAATGCAGGGCTCACTAGAGGCACATGTCAATGGTCAGTACCAGGTCAAGCCTACTGACCACTTGACCAGAGCTTAGTAGGGTCAGGGTTTGAATAGCCATGGCTAAGAGTTAAATCCATTGAATGCTATTAAACCACATGATATCTCAGGCTGGATTCCTCAGAAAATATGTGTTATACTTAACTCAAATCGTATCCAGCTGGATAAGGAAATTGTATTTAATTTGTTATGAATTCTCACTGTATTATACTTAATTACTGTTTTGGTGGCAGCACCAATAAAACATTTGGCGTTCCTAGCTGTCTCCACATTCATATATATTTTTGTTGTTGTATTGTATTGTAAATGTTTCTCTTTAACTTGTATGCTATGTTTTGTATTTTATATGTTTGTTATGATGTTTTTATGATGAATGAAATAAAGTTCAATTCAATATTTATTTTCATATTGTGCACTTTTATCCAAATCATGTGCTGAAAGCCATATTCTGTTTCAAAATGTTAACATCCTCTCGGCTCTCAACAGACAATATGATTTGATAAGAATAACAAATATGCTATTTTTGCCCGTTATAAGTGTGTTATCGCTGTGCATTGGAGTCACTATTCACTTCATACTTAGTGAAGCTTCATTCGACTTACCAATTTGTCATGAACATATTTCTTTTGATAGGAGTGGTATCTGATAATTTGTTTTTGTTTGACGCCAGGTTTCCGTTATACCTCAATGCGAGGAGACAAGGTTGATATCCTGTACAACAACATCAAACACGCCATCTTCCAGCCTTGTGACGGAGAGATGATCATCGTCCTCCACTTTCACCTCAAGGTAAGACAGTTATTTTGAAATGTTCAAGGCGGTGTAGCCTGACGAGACTACATGTCTTTCCCATGGCCTGACTCTTGGCCAATAAGGCGGTAATTTGCTGGGTCGGTGGTAGAGCCCTTCTTGAAGAGTGGAGTGATATTGGCCTTTCTCCAGTCCAGTGGGAGATCACCAGAATCGAGCGACTGTTGGAAGATGAACTGCAAGATGGGAGCTAGTTCTTCTGCTGCAATTTTGAGAGCTTGGTTCTGGATCTGGTCCGGGCCGATAGCCTTCGT
>BEXV01001386.1:31266-47028 GCA_003118195.1 Hemicentrotus pulcherrimus
AAGTCCAACTTAGAGTTAAGTTCAACTTGGAAACTTTGTGAAACACCCCCCAGGTGCCCTATATGAACGCTAAGTCTCAAGGTTCCCCGCTTTCTCTTTTCAGCCTCCTTTCGTGATCTCCTTGGACGAGGTGCAGCTGGTCCACTTTGAGAGAGTCCAGTTCCACATCAAGAACTTTGACATGCTCTTCATCTTCAAGGACTACTCCCGCAAGGTTGCCATGGTGAATGCCATTCCCATGAATCTTCTGGACCAAGTCAAGGATTGGCTCAAGTAAGTGGAAATGCAAGACAGGTTTCTTATTAAACTACCCCTGTTCGTTTCTTTTTATTTATACACCTATCTTTATCAGGGATGCCAGTTTTAGGAAGAGCCTGAATTCAGGCCCTGGCAAATTATTTTAAGACCATAGTTAAGGCTTTTTTGTGTACAAAAGAGCTCATTCTAGGTGATTTTCAGGCCCTCTGATCAATTCTAACTGGCATCCCTGCTATATTCTTCTTTTGTCTACTCTCAAAATAACCAAATAAATTCCTTCCTCTATTGTGAAGCATAATAGGGGCCATGGCCGATGGTCTTATCATTTCCTTCTTCATCAGAGTTCACAACCTGGAAAATGATTTCCCTTTTTCCTGTCAGAAAAGTCAGGGGATTAAATGATAACATCATTCAAATATACTTTGTCTTCTATACATTTTCTTAAATGTTGGCCATGAATGCTTTTTAGTGACTGTGTGTAAACTGTTATGCATGACCTTTGATCTCTCTCTAAAACTGTACTAGTTCTGTTTCAAACTAGATCAAAATGACCTTGTAGATCAGCTTGAAATTATCACAAGATATCATGTGTGGTTCGAAACAATTTTTAGAGGTCTGTTGAGAAAAGAGGACATGCATTTGTGTCACAGCTTCGTCTGATTCATGTATTAATCTCTTCCTTTTTTCCCCAATATTTAGTTCATGTGACATCAAGTATACTGAGGGTGTTCAGTCTCTCAATTGGCCTAAGATCATGAAGACCATCCTGGATGATCCTGAAGGATTCTTTGAAGGAGGAGGATGGAATTTCTTAGAGCCAGAGTCAGAGGTAACTCATCCATAAAATAGGACTGCTTTCGGTTTTACAACAACAATTGTGTGCAGGCCTCATTTTTACAGAGATGTAGTTTAAGAGTTGCAATTTGGTTTTTTAGTTAGTTTTAGGGTTAGATATGATGTTTAGTCCAGGGTTGAAGTTTAGAATGCTGCTAGTGCAAATGACTTTCCGCCTGAGCAATTGTTGCCCAAGCAAGTGTTGTACAATCGTAATTCAACTATAAGCCACAACTTTATTGGTTTCTACAAAATTTACTACAGGGATAATTTTTCCACGGTCAATTTCCAATACCGGTACTAAACAAGTTCCTAACCTCTACACTGAACCTAAAACCCAATCGCAATCTACACCTCGACACTATATCTTTGAGATAGTAAAGTCAGGAGCAAATGTTGCTAGAGAATATGTTCGCTCATGTTACTCATCCCGTTTGATTATTCAAGGTTTATTTGCGAAGGTACTTGACTCATCCTAATGCAGACCCTGCCTTCATGTAAGGAAAGGGATGATTAAAAAAATCATGACAGGGTTGTATTGATATTGTTAAGGATGTATTTGCTGTTAGTAGAATGCATCAAATGACAGTTTCCCTACGAGCATGCATGTGGATGATTATAAATGAACAGAAGCAGTAGAAGATGCAAGTGTCATTTAAAGCAGGACTGCACTACTTGTAGCTACTAGCGCCCTCTATAGAGCAAACAATGCTTAAGCGTTGACCAGTGGTCCCCCATGGTTACCTTTTTCTTATGTTCATTGAGAGCAGATTTGATGAAATAAACACCTGTTAGTGACCATGCACGGAGGTCTAATCCCTCCTGGCCAAACTAGTGCAGAAGGGCTTTAAAACCAATANTCATCAGAGTTCACAACCTGGAAAATGATTTCCCTTTTTCCTGTCAGAAAAGTCAGGGGATTAAATGATAACATCATTCAAATATACTTTGTCTTCTATACATTTTCTTAAATGTTGGCCATGAATGCTTTTTAGTGACTGTGTGTAAACTGTTATGCATGACCTTTGATCTCTCTCTAAAACTGTACTAGTTCTGTTTCAAACTAGATCAAAATGACCTTGTAGATCAGCTTGAAATTATCACAAGATATCATGTGTGGTTCGAAACAATTTTTAGAGGTCTGTTGAGAAAAGAGGACATGCATTTGTGTCACAGCTTCGTCTGATTCATGTATTAATCTCTTCCTTTTTTCCCCAATATTTAGTTCATGTGACATCAAGTATACTGAGGGTGTTCAGTCTCTCAATTGGCCTAAGATCATGAAGACCATCCTGGATGATCCTGAAGGATTCTTTGAAGGAGGAGGATGGAATTTCTTAGAGCCAGAGTCAGAGGTAACTCATCCATAAAATAGGACTGCTTTCGGTTTTACAACAACAATTGTGTGCAGGCCTCATTTTTACAGAGATGTAGTTTAAGAGTTGCAATTTGGTTTTTTAGTTAGTTTTAGGGTTAGATATGATGTTTAGTCCAGGGTTGAAGTTTAGAATGCTGCTAGTGCAAATGACTTTCCGCCTGAGCAATTGTTGCCCAAGCAAGTGTTGTACAATCGTAATTCAACTATAAGCCACAACTTTATTGGTTTCTACAAAATTTACTACAGGGATAATTTTTCCACGGTCAATTTCCAATACCGGTACTAAACAAGTTCCTAACCTCTACACTGAACCTAAAACCCAATCGCAATCTACACCTCGACACTATATCTTTGAGATAGTAAAGTCAGGAGCAAATGTTGCTAGAGAATATGTTCGCTCATGTTACTCATCCCGTTTGATTATTCAAGGTTTATTTGCGAAGGTACTTGACTCATCCTAATGCAGACCCTGCCTTCATGTAAGGAAAGGGATGATTAAAAAAATCATGACAGGGTTGTATTGATATTGTTAAGGATGTATTTGCTGTTAGTAGAATGCATCAAATGACAGTTTCCCTACGAGCATGCATGTGGATGATTATAAATGAACAGAAGCAGTAGAAGATGCAAGTGTCATTTAAAGCAGGACTGCACTACTTGTAGCTACTAGCGCCCTCTATAGAGCAAACAATGCTTAAGCGTTGACCAGTGGTCCCCCATGGTTACCTTTTTCTTATGTTCATTGAGAGCAGATTTGATGAAATAAACACCTGTTAGTGACCATGCAAGGAGGTCTAATCCCTCCTGGCCAAACTAGTGCAGAAGGGCTTTAAAACCAATATTATCTACATCCTTGTTCCCTTAGAACGAGGAGGATGATGATGATGAAGAGGAGGGAGATGGAGCTTTTGAGCCGTCGGGATCAGAGTTTGAGGAGAGCGAGTCAGACAGTGAATACAGCGAAGACTCTGAGGCAGCATCAGAAAGTGACTACTCAGGTAATCAATTAGGCCTTGGTCATATTCAATTCCTGTATAAGCAGTTACATTTGCAAGGTTTCATTTTAGTGAATTTTGTGAATCATCGTGAATTGAACAACACACAAATATTTCCAGCAAGTAATGTTACATGGTCGCATGTCCCACATAGGGTCTCTATTCACCATAGCACAAGCTATCATTTGGGTCACGAGACCACACTGATCGTAATGGGCCACTTTAGCAGATTATTTTCACATATTCCTCCGAATATAATTCTTATATTCTGATGAATGTGATACTCAGTGTTTGTTTCTGTTTCCATTATTTTCAAAACATTTAAAAAATATTTATATCATTAAGTATTGAGAATTATAACAGGCATGAGAGATGCCTTTTTTAAAAAATCCTGATTATTCTAGTTCATTTCTTACATCCTTTAAATCTTCAAAATTTGTTTATCCTCCCAGGTTGTAAAATTAATTTCAATTAATATCACTTTTTCTGATTTATAAATGTGATTTTGCTGATCTCATTTTACCGATAAGATTTTGTAATGTTTACAGAGGAGCTTGGAAGCAGCGAAGAGAGCGGAAAAGACTGGGATGAGCTCGAGGAAGAAGCAGCGGCAGGTTAGTTTGATTGCAAATTAACAACAACAAAAAACAGTTGGTAGAAGTAGAAGTACATGTAGAAAGATTGGTAGTAGTAGTAGGCCTGTATTAGTTCGATAGCATAATAATAATATATCCAGGGGGTGTTTCACATAGATTCTAAGTTGAACTTATCTATAAGTTGGACTTAAGAATTATGGAAAGCCATTAGCATCTTCGAAAATATTTTGTAAAAGTTGTTTTAAAAGAGATTTTATGTTCTTGATATGGAATTTATCAAAAAACTTAAATACTTCAAATTTAGTTTTTGAATATATTTTATTTTAAGGCTGCAAGTGGCTCTCCATAATGTTTAAGTCCAACTTAAGTTAAGTTTGACTTGGGATCTTTGTGGAACACCCCCCTGTAGTAGTAGAATAAGTAGCAGCAGCAGGAGTAATAGTGAACGAGCAAACACACCTAGTACAAGAAGTAGAAGCAATGACTGAAGCTATTTGCAGTTAGAGAATTCCCAGCTGTACCTGACATTATGAAAACCTGGGAAATAAGGAAATAATTTCCAGTCGTGTATTTTCATGTTTCCATATTTTGCCTTTGTCAGATGAATAGTATTGATAGAGATAATAATTATTTTTTTCATTTTGTGTTTTTCAGCCGATCGACGGAAGGACCTTAACATGGAGGAAACCCCTGCCACCACCACGTCTAAGAGCAGTAAGCGTCCACCTCCACCACCCCCGAAGAGGAAACGATCACGCTCACGAGGTGGAAGGCCCTCGCCTGCCAAGAAATCAAGACGTCGCTGAGAATACAATCACGTTTACAAAGCGAGCATTGCACGATCGCATCATTGTCCAGGTTGAACATATCAGTTTAGATACAAGCCTCGTTTACACATGACAAATTAAACCAAATAAGAAGGAAAAAAAAACAGCGCTGCAAAATAATTACCTTTTTTGGAATGGCACGAGGATATAAAAACAAGTAGCTGCATGCAACCAAGGCTCTTATGAATACACCGATCCATGTGTTACAATGTACATGTTTTAATGTGCACTATTTATTGTACTGCGTTTTTTTTTTTTTATTGGACCTGGTTTAAAACATCATGTGTGAACGAAGCTATAACACTTCATATTGAAAGAGAATAGACCAACAAAGAAAGTGGACAGAAGCGGATAGTCATTTAGCTATTAAAAGCTTCAAGATTACTCTTGTAAACTGAACAAAGCAGCTCTGATATAACAACAGAAAGTTGCACTTATGCAACACAAAATCCATTTAAAAAAAGCTTTTTTGGACAGATAAGTATTTTTTAAGCTGGAAGAGACCGAGGATTGTCACTACAATAGGAGAGATATAACTTACAAAGATTCAAGACTTAATTTGAAGCAGCCTTACAAATGAAATATTATTTTCTCCGTAATTGTGATTTTATTTGGGGAACCAGGCTTGGCCCAGCTCAGTGGCATTGGCAAACTTTCAATTTATTTCTCCTCTTGTAAGCAAAATCTCATTATTCACACATTTGGTCATCCCCCACCCGCCCTCCCCCAAATTCTCGGACATCTAGCGATGTGCCCTCTTTAGCATGTTGATTTTCACCTGGTTATTAAAACGCTCAATTAAGAAATTAATAATCTCAAAGTAAAACAAATTGTTGTAAGGTCTTTACCGGTAGTCTTTACGTGAGATTCTGTCAAATGGTCTCTCTCTTCTTGTGCGACAGATAAGTCAAATTTGGCTTGTTGAAGGATGTCTTTTGTATGGCGTCTTTGATGTCCAAATTCATGTTTTTGTATATAGATGTTTTACCTTTGAATAAATACAATATAACCATGTTTTTTCTAGCACTGATTTCATCCATGTTTGTAAAAGAAATTTGATCTTATATATCAGCAGAGCTCGCTTTCATATGATGTTTCGCATCCAGGTGAAATTATTTATGCAGATTATTCTTCAAGAAGACAAAAACTGTGAGCTGTACATAATATCATAGATTGCTGAGAATTTTGTACGACGAAAAAATTCATTTTTTTCATGTAATATTTGAATTTGTAATGTTTGTGTTTGTCAAAAAACATGAGTTTAGTGTATTAGTGTAAAAAACATTGTATCGGTCATTGTGTTGTGTAATTCATATATTTTCATGTACATGGTACTTGAGATATTGTGTCCAAATAAATGTAGATTTTGAGGACAAAATTGATATGTTCCCTCGTCTTTTGTATCATCATCATGAAAAGAATCGGTAGTAAATAAAATTACCAATCACCTTTGTGTGTGGCTAGAATATATAAAAGCAACCTCGGGAAACTTTACTCTGCATTCCATGGACCAATGGACATGGAATATGAAGACAATAAAGAATGACATGAAATCCTGTGCTCACAGAATCCAAGTTGGACCTGTGTATCAATCATATATGATTATTTACGTCTGGGGACCAAGAGAAGTGACTCGAGTTTCAGATTGGGGTTGCCTGAGCCAGTTTGTAGGCGAAGACAGAGAGCTGACGAAGTGATCGTGCCGCTAGACAACTCGCATCTCCCTGCAGTCGAATGGTCTAATCACAAATCACTTTTATGTTGATCAAGAGTATAAGACAATATTTGTTAATACAGTACATGTATAGCCACATGGAACCCATGACATAGAGAACCAAATATCTGTTGGTGATTGGTACACGTTCACATTAACCCTTATAGTGCCACAAGTGAAACTGCTCAAACAGTGGAAGTTTGGTGGGTACAGTGTTGTACGATTCAAACCTCTTGGGACAAAAGTTGATCTTTAGAGGGGTTTACCCAAAGCCTTGTCCAAAGCTCGTCATAACAAAGCAAGTCCGTCCAAAGAAATGTTATCATGCATAACCAGTGAAGGAAATACATCATCGCAAGTTCATGGGAACAAAAAGAACAACAACTCTTTAACTTTGAATAGTTTACACAAAAGTCGATTTAAATAATACAAAAGGTGATAGTAAAGTAATTTTTGTATACAGATATATATTTTTTAAATCAAAACATATATACAAACAGTACTTTTTACGTTTATGTTTAATACATGTACAAATAAGTCAATCGTATCCAAATTTAAAATATGTACAGTTAACTCTGCATAACTTGAAGTAGCACAAGTCAAATTTTGGCCTATTAAAGTTGATTTACATCTAGACCAAACTATGTAAAACATGTAATTTACATTTTCTTACTCAAATATTGCTTAAGTCCAACAGAAAGATATATCATGGTAAACAGACATTCATGTAATTATATATCATTATTGCATAAAGAAAAAAAATGTACATCTTCAACAGTGTCTCCAAATTTTCTAATTTCTTCCCTTGAAATACCATGTTTGTAACATATATTTGAAATGCATCACTATCAATGCATTTATGTACTAGATTGAACTTAACATGTTCTATAACATCATTAGCATAGCTATTTAACTTGATAATTGCACATAAGATAACAAGCTCATGTCGATAATCTCTCACAGCCAGGAATGGCATTAAATGCCCCCCCCCCTTATCAATCATTTCTGGGACCCGATTCACTGAGCCTTTTTCAATGACAAATGACAAAAAACCGTGACAAATCTGCTGTTGACCAATCAGAAGCAAGGATTTCACTAGCTTATAATAAAAATGGTCATTTGTCACTGATGACAAGTTTTGTGAAATGGGGCTATGGATCTTGTTTCTTGAAACTTCACAAATATATAGGTTATCAAAACACTTCTACATTTACTTGTGGCTAGCCTTTTGAAGATTACAAGTAGAAGTGGTAGCAGTAGTAGTAATTTGGACATTGGTACATGCCAATCTCTATTTACGACTGATCCCAGATATGGGGAAAGATGGATGATGTTTGAATAAGAGATCCTTCGTTAAACAATGGAAACGCTCTTAGCGGTCTTGCCTTCATTACGCAATTCCATATGATGACAAATAGAGATAAGGACATTATTTATAGGCAGGAGGGCCCATTAGCAGGCCCCCCAAAATGAAATACTCTAAATATAATCTGCATTTTGAAGTGCATATTGACAAAGAATCAGAAGAATTATTTACTATAATTTGTACCATGATTGAAAACTTTAATGAAATATGACCAAATAACAAAAATCGATTTATTAATTCTCATATTAAGTTGTGAAAACATAATCCAAGTCTACTGACCTAAAATGACCTTTGACCTTGACTTTGTGACCTGGAATTTGTGTCGTATGATTTGTGATACTTGATAATCCAATATGTTCAAGTTTCATGGAATAGGAATGTACACTATCAAATTTTTATTGAAAATTCAAAAACTTAACCTGAGATGACCTTTGACCTTGAGACCGAAATTCTACTCACATGATTGGGGATACTTGATAATTCTTTAGTCCAAGTTTCATTGAATAAGAACTTATAATTTCAAAATTATATTGTGCGCCGCCGCCACCAGATATGCGGCGCCTATGTGTCGCTTTTGCTATGCAGCAGGCGAGACAAAAATATGTTTGATTTTCCCGTTTACTAGTACTTGAACATTTCCATCACCAGCGTGTGACTGCTACATTTACGTAATAGACCGACACTGTGTATCAAGTTATCAACAGAAGGAAGGGCATGGAATGAGAGTCCACATCTATCTCCATAATGTCAAAACCCAATAGCCATCATCATAATGAGTTCTTGCTGAGTGCCTCTTTGATCATGTTATCCGTATGCTCCCAGAGAGCCGTTGCTAGTTCTTTATTCTGAGCTTCTTCCGACGGCATGCAAGCACAGCAATGGTTGAAGTACATTCCACCCACACCCTCTAGCTCTCTGGCTGTAGCACAGAACATTGATGTAGAAGCTCCTTGTGTCTGTAAATGAGATGGATGACAATAAATTGAATACAAGTGTACAGTGGAAACAAGATATCTTAATTCAACCTTGTATATAAATTTAAAAAGATTCCAACTTGGAAGCAGCCTCATTCTACCTAATCTATTTTTCTTCAGGTGTTCACTGTTTATGCATAAAACTTTCCTCAGACGAAATTAGTGAGTTCATATGAGGATTAACTTTGGGGCATCTTAGTAGAGTTTCCCTTTCATTTACCTGTCAAATTCGTCATATTGGGTCATCAAAAACTAGGTAACTGAGCAGCCTTAATTAAACTCTGCTAAACTTAATAGTCCGCTGAACTATCGTCAACAATATAAAGTACTCTAATTATGTACAACATAAATAAACTAATTTAAGTTTGTCTTGAAATCAAAATGGGGAGTAATTTCATAGTGTCAAGCTGTTATAATTTCATTTAAACACAGAATTGTGGTGACTTGTACAGGATGGAGATGCCTGGTGGACTAATTGAATGCACTAAGGCCATACTGAAAGCTGAACTCAAGAGAGGCAGCTTTCAAGAACCCTTGCGTTTATTTTGATTAATGGCATCAAATCTTTCCTCAGACAAAATAACAATGCTGTCATAAGAATTAATCATTATACTTTTGAAGGTGAATGTAAGCAAAAGGTATGAAAATTTCAGATAATCAAGTTTTTGAACTCATTGTCTAGTTCCCCTTTCCCTTCCCTGTCAAATTAGGTCACAAAACAAACACCAATGAATTACATATACTCACGGCCGACTTGGTGAAAGGCCTGACCATAAAGAACATGATCCTATATGGCCACCAGTTTTTGCTGATCCCGGTGTAAATCATATTCCCAGGATGTAGCGCATTGCAGATAACATTGTGTGGGGATAGCCTCCTGTTGAGTTCATTGCTGTGGAGAATGTTGCAGAGCTTGGATCGTCCGTAGGCTAGGATGGGCCAGAACTTGTCCTTAGGCATGGCAACCTCACTTAGATCTAGCTTGTTGGAGTAGAAGTCTATAAACCTAGATTTGATGAGAGAAAACATAGGGTGTATCAAAATCTTTCCTAGTGAAAGTGGGAATGGATTTTTTTGTTGGTCATAGTGTGAAACTATGATGGCAGTGACAAAAAAAAAAGAAGAAGAAGAAGGAATTAACCAAAAAAAAAAATCATTTACATCAAGTTTAGCAAAGCTTGACTTGAGGCAAAATGCTTTTCTAATGCAACATCTCTTGATCTTGTTATTTTCCGAGCCTCTAGCAAGGGCATAAATTGTGTCCAATAAAAGCATCATATTGTGTATATTTGCTTTTAAAATAATTGGCTAAGGTCATCTGGCTAGCTTTTTAAAGCTAAGGATAGAATGCTTATTCAAGGAGAAGCAACTGAAATAATGATATTGGCTATCAAGTATTTTCCCCAAGCCCAAACTGAGAAATACCAATAATTCTGACTGAGGTATTGACTTGAAAATTGGCCCTGGCCTCTACTAATCGATCATACCCTCCAGAGTAATCTACCGTATCTACTGAAATATCACAATTGACATTTCAGAGACACTTCTATCCCCACCTGTGAGACTCTGAGGATACCATCACGATCCTAGCAGGAGCAGACTTCTTCAATGTATCAGTCAGTAGGTTGACCAGGTGGAAATGACCCACGTGGTTGACCTGGAAGGTCATCTCAATCTTATCCTCCGTCAGCTCCCACGGAGCACCGAAGATACCCGCATTGCAGACCAGTATATGAAGTGGCCTAATGAAAGATGATTAAAAAAATATATTTATTCCTCTAAATATTCAGAATATATCTTGGGTAGAAGCTCCTTTTGTAAAGTACAAAGCCTTTTGGTATGATAATGTTTAAGGATTTTAAACTTTGGGTTACAAAAACTTAGCAGAATTACAAGTTTATGTATACATAAGTAAATGAAAAGAAATGGAGTGACCAGAAATAAATTGCACCTATCAGCAATGGCATTGTATGAACACACCATTACATAAACTCTAGGAAATAAACAAGTCCCTGATAAAAAATGCCGATATTTTCAATTTGTATACATTAACAGGCAGCAAGATATGTTTTATGATGTTCCTATCCCATGGCATGTACAGTACTTGTTTAGATTCACTTTGCATTTAAATTATGGTGACATCATTTAGATAGAGCTTTATAATAGTTTTGTGCAGGTTCAATAGACCTCCTGAAACCATCTGGAAGAACACAAAAAGAAATGAGGAATACAAAATTGAAAAAATTGAAATTTGGGAACATCTTTGAAGGAAAAGTAACACACAGCTTACCATTCTCGCAACATATAGTTCCGAGCAAACTGTTGAATACTACGAAGCGAGGCCAGGTCTAGCTGCATGACTACAACTTTGGCCTGGTCTAATCTCTTCTTGATTTTGGAAGCAGCATCATTTCCACTCTTCAGGTTACGACATGCTAGGACAACATGGACGCCATGCAACGCCATTCCTAAAGCAGTTTCAAAGCCTACAAAGGTAAGAAATTTAAAGGGCATGTGTTGAAAATACTGACACTTTGAACATTTAATGCTTCTTCAACAGATTATCTTATAAAGTGTGCCCCAGGCAAGGTAAAATAAGGTACACAAGTATTCAACAATCTTACATCTATAACATTGCAGGGTCTTAACCTGAAGAAACCCTGTAGACAAAGATTTGTTCCACCATTACATTGCCAAACGAGTTTAAAGCCCCATTGCACTACTGTTAGCTACTTGCGCCCTCTATATAAAGCAAACATTGCCTACATGTAAGCAGTGTCCGATGGTCCCCCATGGTCCCCTTTTTCTTATGTTAATTGAGAGCTTAATGGAGGAGATTACCATCTGTTAGTGACCATGCAGGGTGGTCTAATCCCTCCTGGCCAAACTAGTGCAGATATGCTTTAAAAGAAATATTTGTGTTAAACCTTACATGACAGCCACACACAGAGCAAAGTGCTGAACTACAAACATTAAATCACTAGTCTAGCTAGGTAGGATCAGGACTCTGTCCCATCACAATAGGGAATTAGGGATCCTGTGCTATTACCAAAGACACCAAGGAACTCACTCACCAATGCCCGAATTAGCCCCAGTAACGATAGCATACTGTCCACTGAGATCTCTTCCCTGTAATACATGTAACGCTGTGCTGTAGGCATCAAACCTTTGGGCTAGCTTGGTAGGATCCGAGCTCTCCTCCATGGCAAAGGCCAGACGAGGGTCCGTGTAAGTCGTTCTCTTGTTTNGCAAAATGCTTTTCTAATGCAACATCTCTTGATCTTGTTATTTTCCGAGCCTCTAGCAAGGGCATAAATTGTGTCCAATAAAAGCATCATATTGCGTATATTTGCTTTTAAAATAATTGGCTAAGGTCATCTGGCTAGCTTTTTAAAGCTAAGGATAGAATGCTTATTCAAGGAGAAGCAACTGAAATAATGATATTGGCTATCAAGTATTTTCCCCAAGCCCAAACTGAGAAATACCAATAATTCTGACTGAGGTATTGACTTGAAAATTGGCCCTGGCCTCTACTAATCGATCATACCCTCCAGAGTAATCTACCGTATCTACTGAAATATCACAATTGACATTTCAGAGACACTTCTATCCCCACCTGTGAGACTCTGAGGATACCATCACGATCCTAGCAGGAGCAGACTTCTTCAATGTATCAGTCAGTAGGTTGACCAGGTGGAAATGACCCACGTGGTTGACCTGGAAGGTCATCTCAATCTTATCCTCCGTCAGCTCCCACGGAGCACCGAAGATACCCGCATTGCAGACCAGTATATGAAGTGGCCTAATGAAAGATGATTAAAAAAATATATTTATTCCTCTAAATATTCAGAATATATCTTGGGTAGAAGCTCCTTTTGTAAAGTACAAAGCCTTTTGGTATGATAATGTTTAAGGATTTTAAACTTTGGGTTACAAAAACTTAGCAGAATTACAAGTTTATGTATACATAAGTAAATGAAAAGAAATGGAGTGACCAGAAATAAATTGCACCTATCAGCAATGGCATTGTATGAACACACCATTACATAAACTCTAGGAAATAAACAAGTCCCTGATAAAAAATGCCGATATTTTCAATTTGTATACATTAACAGGCAGCAAGATATGTTTTATGATGTTCCTATCCCATGGCATGTACAGTACTTGTTTAGATTCACTTTGCATTTAAATTATGGTGACATCATTTAGATAGAGCTTTATAATAGTTTTGTGCAGGTTCAATAGACCTCCTGAAACCATCTGGAAGAACACAAAAAGAAATGAGGAATACAAAATTGAAAAAATTGAAATTTGGGAACATCTTTGAAGGAAAAGTAACACACAGCTTACCATTCTCGCAACATATAGTTCCGAGCAAACTGTTGAATACTACGAAGCGAGGCCAGGTCTAGCTGCATGACTACAACTTTGGCCTGGTCTAATCTCTTCTTGATTTTGGAAGCAGCATCATTTCCACTCTTCAGGTTACGACATGCTAGGACAACATGGACGCCATGCAACGCCATTCCTAAAGCAGTTTCAAAGCCTACAAAGGTAAGAAATTTAAAGGGCATGTGTTGAAAATACTGACACTTTGAACATTTAATGCTTCTTCAACAGATTATCTTATAAAGTGTGCCCCAGGCAAGGTAAAATAAGGTACACAAGTATTCAACAATCTTACATCTATAACATTGCAGGGTCTTAACCTGAAGAAACCCTGTAGACAAAGATTTGTTCCACCATTACATTGCCAAACGAGTTTAAAGCCCCATTGCACTACTGTTAGCTACTTGCGCCCTCTATATAAAGCAAACATTGCCTACATGTAAGCAGTGTCCGATGGTCCCCCATGGTCCCCTTTTTCTTATGTTAATTGAGAGCTTAATGGAGGAGATTACCATCTGTTAGTGACCATGCAGGGTGGTCTAATCCCTCCTGGCCAAACTAGTGCAGATATGCTTTAAAAGAAATATTTGTGTTAAACCTTACATGACAGCCACACACAGAGCAAAGTGCTGAACTACAAACATTAAATCACTAGTCTAGCTAGGTAGGATCAGGACTCTGTCCCATCACAATAGGGAATTAGGGATCCTGTGCTATTACCAAAGACACCAAGGAACTCACTCACCAATGCCCGAATTAGCCCCAGTAACGATAGCATACTGTCCACTGAGATCTCTTCCCTGTAATACATGTAACGCTGTGCTGTAGGCATCAAACCTTTGGGCTAGCTTGGTAGGATCCGAGCTCTCCTCCATGGCAAAGGCCAGACGAGGGTCCGTGTAAGTCGTTCTCTTGTTTAAGTGGCTGTAGCAAAACACATACATCCATTTTTATATAAAAAATAGACATTGTCATAGAGATAGAAAGTGCAGTTCTTACTCTACCTAACCAAGCATTTTTGTTGTGTTTGTTCTACCTTGATATCATCAATTCTATTACATGAGTTTAACCCCTACAAAATCATCACACTTAAACAAATAGTGCCTTTCCATAGCTAATACTAATAGAACAGTGTCCAATGGCATATAACATCATAAGCCACGAGCCCATGGTAAAATTTAAAACAGAGCTTTTCATCATCCAGAAATTTAAAAAAAAGAAACAAATTGAAGAAAAAGAAATATCCCTTTTGTGTTAAGAGTTGAAAGTGATTTCTACACTTAAAAAATTAAATGATTTCACAATATTATTTTCAGCAAGGTTAGAATTGAAACATTACAGAAGGAAAAAGCTTCCAAAAAAGAAACAGGTAATGGGTATTTTCTTAAGTTTGAAGTTTCAGATAGCCTTTCCGTACATCTTTTACAACAGGTTTAATCCTTTCAGAAATTGACTACATTTCGACATGTTGACAACATGGATACAAAAAGAATTATTGTCTACAGAACCATTTACTTACTCAACAAAAAACTGACGTCCTTTCTCGTCAACTGCCTTTGACCAGCCGAATGGAAGTTCTGCATCCAGAAAAAAACAAATGAGAGAAGGATGAATTAACTTAAATATAAAACATTTAATGACTGCATGTGCTAACTTCAAAATACCCTACCAATAGGGTTTATGTACATGAAGGTCCAATGTCTAGGGTTAGGGTTCGGATTAGATTTAGGGTTGGATTGGGGTAAGTGTTAGCTACCTAACCTTCAAACCTCTGGTCAACTTTTGTGGTCGGGTATTCTTTAATTGTTCAGAATAATGGCTTTAGAAATTCTTCATGAAACGTTTTGGATATTGCCTCACAAAGTTATTCATGTCTCATAAATATGTTCCATATATCAAAATCCTGGAAAAACAATTAAGTGAAAATGGAAAAATTAAGAAATTATATAGAAAGAATAAGAAGACAAGTTAATGAACAGAGATGGAAAGCGATAAAAAAAAAAATAGTCCAGTAAAGAGAATGAGATGTGGACTTTTGTTGTTGTATTTTTACCTCCAGTGATGCGCTTTCTTTTGCCAGTGCGAGGATGACTCCAGCTTGTTGACTGATCTTGGTGGCTGAAAATGGAAAGAAAACATGATAAAGAAGAAGAAGGCTGTGAGGAGTGACAGACATTTCCCTCACACCTGCTTTTCAAGGTTGCTTAATACTTACAAGCATAGAGTCTACATATGCTTTCTTAGCAGTTAGGTAAAACAAAACAAACAAAAAGTTATCTTTATTTATCTAAAATTCTAGATTGATAAATCAATGATTTACACAATTTACACAGATACCAAAATGGTCTGATCAAGTCTATATTTTAGTCTTTATTAGGTCTTTACAGAAGAAAAGGGTAAAAACCCATAGCGCTAACCAGTGTGCATCTAT